>PVHX01005821.1:0-108032 GCA_004024805.1 Geosciurus inauris | reverse complement strand
ACTTAGCATGATATTCTCCAACTCCATCCATTTACCTGCAAATGCCATAATTTTATTCTCTCTTATTGCTGAGTAATATTCCATTGTGTATATATACCACAGCTTCTTTATCCAGTCATCTATCGAAGGGCATCTAGGTTGGTTCCACAATTTAGCTATTGTGAATTGAGCTGCTATAAACATTGAAGTGGCTGCGTCACTGTAGTATGCTGTTTTTAAGTCTTCTGGGTATAGACCAAGGAGTGGGATAGCAGGCTCAAATGGTGGTTCCATTCCAAGCTTTCTAAGGTATCTCCATACTGCTTTCCAGATTGGTTGTACCAATTTGCAGTTCCACCAGCAATGTAAGAGCGTGCCTTTTTCCCCACAACCTTGCCAACACTTATTGTTGTTTGTGTTCTTGATAATTGCCATTCTGGCTGGCGTGAGATGGAATCTTAGGGTAGTTTTGATTTGCATTTCTCTGATTGCTAGAGATGTTGAACATTTTTTCATATGTCTGTTGATGGATTGTATATCTTCTTCTGTGAAGTTTGTGTTCAGCTCTTTGGCCCATTTATTGATTGGGTTGTTAGTTTTTTTGGTGTTACGTTTTTTGAGTTCTTTATATATCTTGGAGTTAGTGCTCTATCAGATGTGTGCGTGGCAAAGATTTGTTCCCAGGATGTCGGCTCTCTGTTCACTTCATTGATTATTTCTTTTGCTGAGAAGAAGCTTTTTAGTTTGAATCCATCCCATTTGTTGATTCTTGATTTTACTTCTTGTGCTATAGGAGTCTTGTTAAGGAAGTATGGTCCTAATTCGACATGATGAAGATTTGGGCCTATTTTTTCTTCTATTAGGTGTTGGATATCTGGTCTGATTCCCAGGTCCTTGATCCACTTTGAGTTGAATTTTGTGCATGGTGAGAGATAGGGGTTTAGTTTTATTTTGCTGCATATGGATTTCCAGTTTTCCCAGCACCATTTGTTGAAGAGGCTATCTTTTCTCCAGTGTACGTGTTTGGCTCCTTTATCTAGTATAAGGTAACTGTATGTAAGTGAGTTTGTCTCTGTGTCTTCTATTCTATACCATTGGTCTACATGTCTATTTTGATGCCAGTACCATGCCATTTTTGTTACTATAGCTTTGAAGTATAATCTGAAGTCAGGTATTGTGATACCTCCTGCTTCACTCTTCTTGCTAAGGATTGCTTTGGCTATTCTGGGTCTCTTATTCTTCCAAATGAATTTCATGATTGCCTTTTCTATTTCTATAAGGAGTGACATTGGGATTCTAATTGGTATTGCATTGAATCTATATATCGCTTTGGGAAGTATGACCATTTTGATAATATTGATTCTGCCTATCCAGGAGCATGGGAGATTATTTTTTCTTTGTGAATATTTTGACATTTTATTTAAGGAAATTTTCACTGCTTATGTTTCTGAGCTGAACTTCTTTTTTTTTTTTGGTACCAGGGATTGAACTCAGGAGTACTTGACCACTGAGCCACATCCCCAGCCCTATTTTGTGTTTTATGTAGAGACAGAGTCTCACTGAGTTGCTTAGTGCCTTGCTGTTGCTGAGGCTGGCTTTGAACTCACGATTCATCTGTCTCAGCCTCCCTAAGTGCTGGGATTACAGGCTTGTGCCACTGCACCCGGCTAATATCTTTTTCTTCTGAAATTCCAAGTACAAGGGTATTAGACAGATAAATATTTTTCCACATATCACTTATCTCTGGGGTTTATTTCGTATCAAATGTTTTCTTCCTACTTTTCCTAATAGATTATTTGTAGTGATATGACTTTAAATTTACTCTTGCTATTAATATAATCCATTAAATTTTTTATTTTGGTGATTATACATTTGAATTCTGGCAATTTTACTTTAGTCTTTTTTATAATATCCATTTCTCTGCTGAGATTCCTCATACTATCACTTAAGCTCTGAATATATTTAGAATAGCTGATTTTAAATACTTATTGGTTAATTCTACCACCTGAGTCTGTGGTGCATCAGCTTCTTAGTGAATACTTTCTTGACTTTGGACATATTTTCCTGATTCTTTGTATGTCTAATAATTTTTCATTCTAAACTGGCTACTGTTGGTATGACATGGTCTAGAAATCGAATTCTGCTATGTTCTAATGAATGTTGATTTTTGTTCTTGCCAGGAGTCAGTTGGGCTGTATTTAAACTCCAAGCAGAGTGTTCCCTATCTTGCCCAAGGCTGAAATATCCTCTGGAGCCTTTTAACTTCTTTTTCACCAGACTCTGTGCACTTACATTTCAGTGGTGAGCCAAGAACTGGGCAGAATTTATATTCATGTTTAGGGATGTACCCCTCTTTGAGGCCCATAATAACTCCCTAACTCTCTAGCTGCTTTACCACCTCCAACTTCTTCCCCTGGTTCCTCAAGCCAGTAATGTTAGAATTTTCTTCAACTCTGTACCATACTGCTGGGAGGTGGCCTTTGGTGGAAAACCATAGCCCAACAGATGCTGCTCTCTTCAGGGTGGATGGCTCAGGCTGCTGTCACAGAGTACCACAGACCAGGTGGCTTAAGCAACAGTTGTCCACTGTCCCATGTTTCAGTTGTGGAGGCTGGAAGTCTAAGATGGTGTGTGGGCAGGGCCAGTTCCTTCTCAGGCTGTGAGGGAGAAGCCCTCACTCCTCGTGGTTAGCTGGCAGGCTTGTGCAGTGTTTGGGTTTTAGGAGCGTCACCTGAACGCTGGCCTTCATCTTTACCTGGTGTTCTCTTTTGCGCATTTCTCTGAGTCCAGCTGTCGCCTTTTGTAAGAGACTAATCCCATTGAATTAGAGCCTACCTAACGACTTTAACTTGATTAACTCTGTAAAGATCTTTTTTTCCACGAGGTCACATTCTTAAATACTGGGGATTAGGACTTCAATTTATTGTTCTTGGAGGGACACAATTTAACTCTAAGTCACTCTCCAGTGCCTTCAAATATTTTGTCTAGGTTTTCCAATTATTCTGTAATGATTAGAAGTTGGCATATGCTAATATATACCTTATTATTTATATATCATATATCTTATACATATAAGATACATATTAAGATATATTAAGGTATATCTTATACAGATAATTAAAAGATATATATGAATATATATGTTATATTAATTATATAATACATATAAATTAGAATATTTACAATATATATAAATTATATATATATACATATAAAATTTATTCTCTTAGAAAATCTAACCCAGGAGTGCTTCACCACTGAGCTACACTCCTAGTCCTTTTTTATTTATTTTAATTTTGAAACAGGGTCTCACTAAGTTGCTTAGAGTTTTGCTAAGTTGTTGAGGCTGGCCTTGAACTTGTGATCCTCTTGTCTCAGCCTCCTGAGCTGCTGGGATTACAGGCGTGTACCACCACCCATACCTGACTAATATTTTTGTTGTAGGCAGACATTGTGGTTGTAAGTGCTAGGTAGTAGGGTTTGCGTTATTTTTCTTATACAATGTTTATTTTGTTCCAATAGGTAGTTAAATACTAGCTTATCTTGAAACTTTCAGGCTTGGTTTTATGCATTTATTGGGCATTTATTGTATTTTATGTATCTTTTTAAATGTCTTTATTATTCATATTTTTCCAGCTTTACTGAGGTGTGAGAAATAAATGAAAATTACATGTATTTAAAGTGTACAATGTGGTGATTTGATATGTGTGTACATTGTCAAATGATGACCAAATCAAGTTAATTAACACATCTATCACCTCATGTGGCTACCATTTCACTCTCTGCTTATGTCATTTGCCCTTTGTAGATTCCAATATTAAGTGAGGTCGACAGTTTTTGTCTTTCTTTGTCTGGCATGTTTCATTGGAATTATGTCCTCCAGGTTCTTCTATGTTTGTGCAGATGGCAGATTTTCAACCTTTTTTTGGTTTGAATAATATCCCATTGTATGTGTGTCTACCTACATGTATATTTCTGTCTGTCTATCTATCCATCTATCCATCCATCCATCCATCATGTATTCTGTATCCATCACTGCCATGGACACTGAGGTTGTCTTCATAGCTGTGGCTATTGTGAATAATGCTTTAGTGAACAGTGACTGCAAGAACTCCTTAAAGATGCTTGCTTTCCTTCAGCTATACACGTAGGTTTGGGCTCATTGGATCATGTGCAGTTCTATGTGTAATTTTCTTGAGGAATGTCATGCTGTTTGCCATAAGGGTTGTACCAGTTTTCATCCTCACCAGCAGTGTACAGACCTTTCTCCAGACCTTGTTCATAATTGCCACTATAACAGTATGAGGTGATATGTCATCGTGGTTTTCATTTATATTTTCCTATTTCCTTGATAATTAGTGATGTTGAATACCTTTGATATTGACCATTTTTATATATTTTTAAGAAAAAATGTCTTTTAAAGCCTTTTCCCATTTTTAATAAGGTAATTTATCCTTTTTTTGGCTATTGAGTTGTAGGAACATTTTTTATATTTTGGATATTAATCCTTTATCAGATATATAATTTACAAATATATTCTCCCATTCTGTAAGTTGCCTTTTATTTTGTTAGTTCTTTCTTTACTGTGAAGGAGCCTCTTAACTTGATGAAGTTCCTTGGTTTATTTTTGGTTTGGTTGTCTACACTTTTGGTGTGATATTGAAAACTCATTGCCAGGACTGATGTCAGGGAGATCTTCCTCTATGTTTTCTTCTAGCTTTAGGCTTTACATTGAAGTCTTACATGGCTTTAAGTCTTACTTTAAATCTATTTTGAGTTAATTTTAGCATACTGTATAAGATTGGGATTCAAATTCTTTTGCATATGGATAATAGGGTTTCCCAATATCATTTACTGAAGACTGTCCTTTCCCTATTGTGTATTCTTGGCACCCTTGTTGAAGATTAGTTGACCATAGATGTATATGTTTGTTTCTGGGCTCTCTGTTTCATTAATTTCTATGTTGGTTTTTATGCCATACTGTTTTGATTACTATAGCTTTGTAATTTGATTTGAAATCAAGATGTGTGTTGCATTTATCTGTGTTCATCTTTGTCAAGATTTCTGTGCTATTCAGGGTCTTTTTTGGTTCCATAATAATTTTAGCATTTAAAAAATTCTGGGAAAAAAAGTCATTGGAATTTCATTGATTGTCTGGGTCCCTTTGGAGTGTATTAACATTTAAACAATCTCAATTCTTCTAATCTGTGAACATGGGATATCTTTCCATTTATTTGTGTCTCAATCCGCTTATTTCATTAATATCATGATTTGAGCATATAGGTATTTCACCTCATCAGCTTTTTTAGAGCTATTGTAAATTTGATTTCTTTTTGGATGGTTCATTGTTAGTGTATATAAACACTAGTAATTTTACATATTTTGTATCCTACATCTTTACTGAATTTGTTTATTAATAGTAATAGCCTTTCATAGTATCTTGAGGATTTTCTATTCATATGGTTATATCATATGTAACAGAGAAAATTTAACATATTCCTTTGTGATTTCAGTGTAATTTGTGTTTTTCTTGCCTAATTCCCCTGCTTAGGACTTCTAGTACTATATTTAATAGAAGAACTCAACATGGGCTTTCTTGTCTCATTTTAGATCTTAGAGGAAAAGCTTTCAACTTTTTGTAATTGAATATGATGTTAACTGTGGGCTTGTCATTAAGTTGAGGTATTTTCCACCTATACCTAATTTATTGAGAGCTTTTTATCATGAAAGGATATTGGATTTTGTCACATACTTTTCTCCATCTATTAAGATGATTTTAAAGATTTCATCTTTCCCTTATTAATGTGATGTATCACACTTATTGATTTATATTGCATTATCTTTTGATCCTAGGGATAAATCCCACTCGATCATAGTGTTCCTTTTAGTGTTTGGGTCCTAGCATTTTACTAATCTCTGATTTGCCCTTATGCTGAGGTATAGCCTATAATGTAGCCTGCTGTCCATGAACTATGGCTATGGGCCTGACTTGCTCGGTGAACTATTTTTGTATGACCCACAAGATATAAATGGTTTCTACATTTTTAAAGAGTTGAAGAAGAGGAAAATCAATAAGGAAAAAGAGAAGGAAATAGGAGGAGGAGGAAGCATAAAGATAGTTAGATATGGCCTGCCACCTCTAAATATTTGCTGTGAGAGTCTTGATAGAAAGTGTTTCTGACCCCTGTTTGGGACTTGGTGCTTGCTACTGAAGTGCAGAATACAGAGGTGCTCCGTGAGGTCTGTCCACCCTACGTGGGCTGGAACTCCAGCATCTCCCTGCACTCCATGACCTCACCATGCAGTGTTTTTTCTGTAGCTGCCACTCTTTGATAGACCTTGTAGGATTTCACCAGGTGTGAGTACAGTCCAGCCTTTGGCTCAGGACTGAAGATGAACCTCCTTTCAGAACTTGAGGCTCTACAAGGTTTGCTCTTCTTAGAACCAGATACACAAATTCCTGCTCTCTCCGCTGCCTTCTACCTCTTTGGCAGGAGACCTCTGTTCTGCTTCGAGTCCACCTCTCTGTCCTTTGGTTCACTAGACAGTGCTGGCTATGAACATGGATTCAACTCGTGTTTCTTTTCTCTCAGGGCTTGCAGTTCTGTTCTGCATCTTGTTCAAACGTGTAGATAGTGACCTCAAATGTTTTGCCCAGTTTCGTAGTTGTTCAGGGTAAGATCCAAGTCCAATTGTTGTTATTTTAACTTGACTTAAAATGAAAGCCCATATTTTACTTTCAATATTCATGCAAGTTTTAAGAGATGGAACTCTCACATGGACAAATAGAAAATAGTTGAGAATAACAGCTTCCTCTCCCCCAACACACATGCACACTTATAAAGTAGGAAGCTTTAAAAATGCTGTAACCTCAGGGAAAATAGACAGTATAGAAACAATCTCCTTAGAAACGCAGGGAGATGACAGAGATGATTGTTAGGTCTCAGTGTGGCTTCTGGTGGAGAAAAGTCCCTTGGTATATTTTGAGCCTAGGCCTGAGAATCATAATGGTAGCTAGGTTCTTGTCCTGAAGGATACCAAATTAAAGAATCAACATAAAATTCAGTCCCATGCTGGTCACATTCTGAGGATGATTGGTATAATCAAAGATAAAATCTTCTTGAGGAATAAATCCCTGGCCTTGGCTGTACTTTATTTCTGTGGATAGAGGTATATTGAAGATTAAATAAAAATTTAAATTATATAGCACCAATAAATAATCCGCCCTGTGCAAGAGTTGAGAGACACAACCAACATCAGGAATTAGAAAAACTCTGGGTTATTGAATAAACTGAGATGTATGTCTAAAATGATTAAATAAATGAAAGAAATAAGAAACAAATATAAAAGTAAACCACTAGGAAAAAATGACTAAGCATCATACTCACACCTGGTGAAATCCTACAAGGAATTAGGTAAAGCTTTCAAATAAAAAGATAGTGGTATAAGATGAAACTGAATATTTTGGTAAATAAGAAGTTCCTGCATGGGTGAAGAGAGAATTATTGAAATACAGAAAGAAACAAGAGAGAAGCATTCCATGGGATGCAAAATACTTGAAGATCTGCAAACAAGGTCAAGGTGAAGGTCAGGAGATGTAGAGAAGAGAATATCCTTTTTTTTTTTTTACATTACCACTCCTTCAGAATGTCCCCTCATTTCTCTTCCCAGGCAGCCTTTACCTTTCCTGTGCTAGGATTTCATGTAAATGGAATCACCGAGTGAGTGCCGTTCCCCTTTCCCTCAGCAAATATGTTTCCAGCTTCGTCTATACTGTGACTTGGATCACAGTTCCTATTTACTGTTATCCTAATATCAGTTCCTATTTATTGTTATCCTTGTTTATCCTAACTTGTTCCTATTTATTGCTGAATAATGTTCCATTTTATGAATAACCACAGTGTGTTCCTCCATTTCCTGTTGGCGTCTGTATCATTTCTGGTTTGGGGCTATTATGAGTAAAACTGCTGGGAATATTCTTGTTCAAATCCATCTGTAAACGTGTGCTTTATTCCTCTCGGGTGGAAACCTAGGAGTGGAATGGCGGGCACGTAGGGTATGAGAAGAAAATATCCGCTTTAAGATGATAAACCCGACCCTGCAGAAATCCATTAAAGTGATAGTGAGTAAATCTTAAAACCGTAAACACAGAAGGAAAAAAGAATTGGGGAAAAGAAAATTGTAAAAGAGAATAGAAAACCAGTTTTTGGAAGAATAAAAGAAAATGAATGGATGGGTGTTAACTAATTTAGTGTGCTGGAGGAAGGTGTTATGCATCTAATGCAACTGGATTAAGTAAAAATGAAGGAAGTTCATTCACACCACAGAACCTCAGGAAATCATTGGAACTGGAAGTACCACATACGTCTAAGCATTGTTTTGTAGGGAGGAAACTGGGACAGTTTTTGGAAAATCCTTCTAAGAAGGAGTTGGCCCTTTAGGTTCCTGTCCCCAGCTGACCAAGACAGTGATGCTCCCTTTCCTGGGCAGACAAGGAGGAGGCTTATTCTCTAAGAGATTGCCGTGCAGACAGTGTGGACTAGGAATGGAGTGCAGCTGAGGGTGTGCATGGATGGCACAGAACGCATAGGTATTAAGTAGACGTCTCTGTAGAGGGAGATGAAGTTCTCTCTCAGCTACCAAAGCACCAGCAGTTGGTACTGTGCACTGTGTAGAAACTCAGTTCTGTGCATAGTTGCTTGGCCCCTCAGCTGTTCTGTTAGTGAGGGTCCTGGATGTACCTCCCGTCCCTCACTGCATAATACCCTTGGTTATTTTAACTACCCCTGAAATGAAGCTTAAGCTTTAGCATATCCTTCAACACGGCAGGAGTTACAGCACCTATAGCTCCCAGATGGAATCCAGTCAGACTCACAGTCATAAAGTCTCCACAATCTCCCTCTCTTCCCCGCCCTAACTGTAGTGTCTCCAACACGCTACATCAGTTAACACTCATTCATTTTCTTTTATTCTTTCATGGTTCCAACTCTAGGATGAACAGGAATTGGGTGTTGGTGAGGAGAAAGAAAAGAAAATCAGTGTTATGAATAAAGCTGCGATGAATCCCATCTTGTACACATCTTTTCATTCTGAAAAAGTGGCTAGGAGTGGTATTTCTGGGTTATAAGGTAGACATATATTTATTTTTATAATAAACTGCCAGATATTTTCCCAAACTGGTTGTATCATTTAATATTCCAACCACAAAGCACAAAATTTTCTGGGTTTCTAACATTGGGTATTGTCTGTCTTTTTAATTTTTAAATAGTTCTGGTGATCTTATGCTTTTATTTAATGGTGATTTCAGTGCATTTCCTTGAGGGTTAATGATATTGAGCACCTTTTCATATGTTTATCAGTCTTTAATATATCTTTTTGTTGTGATGTCTGTTCAAATATTTTACTTCTTGTTAGGTTATTTTATTTTTATTAATAAGTTGTAGGAATTTTTATATTAACTAAATATTAATTCTTTGTCAAATATATTTTCTCCCACCTTGTGTCTTGCATATTTTTAAAAATATTTCTTTGGATGAGCAGACATTTTTAATTTTGATAGTCTAATTTATTAATTATTTTTGAGTAATTGATTTCTGTGTCCAGTCTAAGAAAAATTTACTTAACCTACAAGTTACAATCATATAATCTTAACAGTTTTAACTTTCACCTTTAGAAATAGGAGTAATTGTAAATTAATGTTTATGTATTATGTGAGGTTGGGGGTCAAGATTCACCTTTTTCATACATGCATATCTAGTTGTTTATTATTTGTTAAAAAGAAATTCCTTATTACATTGAATTTTTGATATTTTACCAAAAATTACATGACCATATATGTATGAATGTATTCTGACCTCTATTCTGTTTCATGGCATTGGTTTACTGATTCCTAGGCCAGTACTACATTTTTTGATTATGAGAGCTTTATAAGCCTGAAATAATACAGTGAAAGTTGTATAATAAAAAATTTTTTTCAACATTGCTATGGATACTTAGATTTTTTTCCATTTTGTATTTATTTTAGTATCAGATTATCAATTTCTATAAATAGGTCTGCTGGAATTTAGAATTGGAATTGCTTTAAAACAATTGGTGGAGAATTATAATAAATTTAAATTTATGGAGAATTAACATCTTTATAGAATTAGTACTCTAATCCATGAACATGGTATATCTTTCCTTTTACTTATGTCTCTAATTTCTCTTTAATGTTTTGTAGTTTTCCCTTTATAGATATTATATTAAATTTATTCTTAAAAATGCCATAATTTTTGGTGATGTTGGAAGTAGATATTTTATTATATTTTATTTTATTTATTTATTTATTTATTTTTTGGTACTGGAGATTGAACTCAGGGGCACTCGACCACTGAGCCACATCCTCAGCCCTGTTTTGTGTTTAATTTAGAGACAGGGTCTCACTGAGTTGCTTAGTGCCTCGCTGTTGCTGAGGCTGGCTTTGAACTCGCGATTCTCCTGTCTCAGCCTCCCTAAGTGCTGGGATTACAGGCTTGTGCCACTGTGCCTGGCTGGAAGTAGATATTTTAAATTCAATTTTATTATTGCTGTAACTCTGCAAAATACAATTTATTTTTGCATAATTTTTGTATTCTCCAATTTTGCTAAATATGTGTGTTAGTTCTGTTAGATGCTATGCAAATTTCCTAGAGTTTCCTGTGTAACAATTATGTCATCTACAAATAGCTTTATCCTATTCTTATTTTTAAGTCTTTTAGTTTTTAATACTCTGATTATACCTCCAGTAAAATATTAAATAGAAATGGTGAGAGTAGACATCTTTGCCTTATTTATAATCATACATATAAAGTTTTAATCATCAAGTATGATGATACATTTTTGTTTTTCAGAGATATTGTTTATTGCATTAGTGAATTTCTCTTGTATTCTTACTTTATAAGAGTTTTAAAAAATATGAATGGACATTAAAAGTTGACAAATATTTGATGAAGTTGGGGAGTTATTTGTCAATGGATATAAAGTTTTAGTTAGGCAAGATGAACAGGTTCTGGGGACCTATTTTATGGCATGGTGACTATAGTAATAATAATGTAATGTATACTCAAAAATTGTTTAAAGAGTAGATCTTAAGTGTTCTCATCCCAAAAAAGTGATAAATATGTGAAGTGATACATGTTATCTAGCTTCATTTAATCATTTACCCATGTGTATATATGCCAGAGCATCATATCATCCACCATAAATAAATATAATTTTATTTATCAATTATACCTTAATAAAACTAGAAAAACTAAAAGCAAAGCAAGACAAAAATAAAACTCAAATCTCTTCCCCTCAAAAGAAAATTTTCAAATGCTTCCCTGAATCTATTGAAGTGATATGTATTTTGTCTCAATCATTTTATTAATATTTTGAATTACAATGATTTTTAAGTGTTGTGCCACAATATCCTATTTAAACATTACAGGATCCATTTGTGCATGTGTCTGTGTGTGTGTGAGTGATATCTTTTTCATGTTCCAGTATTAGTGCTATTCTGGTCTCAGAAAATTAGTTGGAAAGTGACCTCTTTTTTCTCAAAGATTTTGTAAACTTGGTTTAACTTCTTCCTCCCTTATTGGTCTGATAGAATCACCAATAAAACCATCTCATAGGGTTTGGATGAATGTTTCCCAAAGGTCCGTGTGTTAGAGCTTGTCTACACGTGGTGCTATTGAGAGGTGGTGGAACCATTAGCAGATGGGACCTTGTGGAAAGTCCTTAGGTCATTGAGGCATGCCCTTGAAGGGGATTGTGGGACACCACTCTTCCTCTTTTTCTTTCCTGAATTGAGATGCAAGTGGTTTATAGTTCCATGTGTTTCTGCCGTGATGTCATGCCCTTGCTAGAAGCTCATGGTAATGGGACCACCTCATTTAGGATTAGAACCTCCAGAACTGTGAGACAAATTAAATTTTTTCTTATTATAAGTTAACTACCTCAGATATTTTGTTATAGTATTGTGAAGCTGACTAAATACCACCTGAGCCTGAAATTTTCTTTATGGAAAAGTTTTTGATAATAATTTAAATTTCTTTATATTCTAATTTAGATATGTTGTGTCTCCCAAAAGTTCATGTGTTAGACAATGCAGGAAGGTCTAGAGGTAAAATGATTGGGTTATGGGAGCCTTAACCCAATCAGTGAATTTATCCCCTGACAGGGCTTGATGGACTCATAACTGAAGGCAGACTGGAGGAAGTGGGTCTCTGGGGGGTGTGCCTTTGGGGTTTCTATTTTGTTATGGTAAGGACAGTCCCACTCTGCTTCCTGGTGTGATGGCTTGAAGAACTGCTTTTCTCCACCATACACTCCCACCATGATGTTCTGCCTCATCTTAGGTCATGAGGAATGGAGTTGGCCTTCTGTGGCCTGAGACTTCTGAAACTATGAGCCCCCAAATAAACTTTCCCTCCTCTAATTATTCTTGTCAGATCTTTTGATTGCAGCAGTGAAAAGCTGACTAAAACACTTTGACAAAAGATATATGGTTCTTCTAATTTTCTATTTCATCTTGTGTAAGTTTGGTAAAGTTTGAGAATTTTTTTCATTTTGCTTTAACTGTTGAATTTTTGACATGAAATTGTTTATAAATCACCCTTTTGTCTTTACAAATGTGTGTACAATTTTTAGTGAGCACCCTCTTTCGTTCCAAAAGTGGGAAGCCATCCATGGCTTCAAGCACCAGTACAGCGTTGGATGGTAGTGTCAGTTCAAGGGCAGACGAATCGAACTTGATGGTGCTCATCTGCAATCCCAGGCTTTAAGATCTTTCATGATACAAAGTGAAGAAAAAGCTCTGCCGAACCTCAAATAAGATTTTAGAAGGGTGGGGGATATTAGGAAACTCATATACAGCAAACGATTATAGACTTCCAAATTTATGTATTGTTGGGAGGTAATGAGGGTTTAGGGAGTCTTTAAAATCCCAGGGAAAGTAAAGACTGACCTTGATTTATGCACTGGGTGCATTAAGTTGAATATAAAGCTAATATTTGTTTCTCAAATCTCTTTTGACATAATTGTGAAGCTTTGCTTCCATCAGAAAAACACACACTGAAATTCAAGGTCTTGAATACAAGTCCTAATAAAAACAACCCTTAAGCATCCTAACGTTCACTTCAAAGAAGCATTTTGTCTCTGTCAATGTGCATTCTATAGTGCACTTAATTCTCTGAGGAAATCTCTGTGAGCATTTGGCTAAATGGGTAATCAATTCACCTGCTTTTTCCCAGTTCAATTAAAGCTCAGCTGTAAGAACACAGACACAGGCTCCTGCAGTGGAGGTGGCAGAGGGGTTTAGCAAGTGGAGACCCCGGGCTGAACCAGGGTATGCCCTGCCACCCCATTTCCCTTGGTGGCACAAAGAGCAGGACAATGGCAGGGGACAGCCATTAGTCACTTCCCCACACACTGATTCCTCTGCTGTTGTGTTGCATGCTGCCGTTCAAACGGTTCATTTGTTTCTTCATATCTCTCTCTCTCTCTCTCTCTCTCCCTCTCTCTCTCTCTCTCCTTTTCTCATGCTCATCTCTGTGATAGGCCACTTTGTTCTGAGGGGGTCCTTGGGATCTAGATACCTTTTGGCTATGACATTGCTCTAGAACCCATGACCAAATATGACAAGAAGGTGCTTTTTCTGGCTCTTTTTTTCAGAGATGGAATGAGCCATAACTGTCATTCATTTGCTCATTCGTTTATTTGATAATATATTCAGTATCAGTATTCAAGGTTATAGAACACAGCAGTAAAATAAAAGGAAATATGAGAAAAAAAAAAAAAACCATGCACATGCCCACAGAGCTTTCATTCTTGGCAGGGGATAGAGAGGCATTTATAATTTAAAAAGTAAATCATATAGTATGTTGAAGATGGCAAGCCCTGTGGAAAAAATAGAGGAGATGGGAATGTTGTAAGGCTGCAGTTTTAAAGGGGCTCCAGAGTGGGCCTTGCTGAGGTGCTAACACTTGAGCAAAGCCTGCTGGAAGGGTAAGCTGTGTTTTGGTCTGGGAAGATCTGCAGAGTAAAGATCAAGAGCCCACACCCAGGCAGGGAGCACTCTGGAGTTCTCCTGAAAGGCAGGGCCATCCTCAGGGTCAAAGTGAAGAAAGCAGGTCTGAATTTTCCTGTAAAGTTGCTATTGAACTTTTATGTGTAGTTTCTAATTATCTGATAGTCATCTGTTAATACTAGTGACTGATCAATTGATTCCAAAGGGATTCCTAGAGGAACTCTTACAAGATCAGGAAGTACACAGGTTATGAGACCCAAGAACATTGGGCAGGTTGTTGGACTACCATAGAAGGTTTGGGCAGGTGGCAATGTCACAAAAGGCTGTATCCTCCAGAGGATGGAAAGTGGGAAAACCTGCGGACTTGTTAGGACCAAGAACAAATTTTCTGTATTTTGAAGCCTCCTTGTTCTCTTCCTTCTCCAATTTTACTCTCAGCAGATGCCCCAACCTTACTGCCCAGGGCGTGGCAGTCTGGCCTTAGTTTCTTCACCTTTGCCCACTCTCTCTGACCTGCTCCCACCCCTACCATTCTTTAATACGACTCTCCAGCTTTTCTCCAAAGAAGCTAGAGATTGTTTCATTTATTACTTCATTTTTTTTCTGCCCTCTGAGGACAGCAGGCATTCTCATTGGTCTGCTTCTGTTGCTAGCTGTTGGATACCCAGAACCTGCTACTTCCTGGTACCAAGTAAGCATTCCATAAATACTTGTACTTGGAATGAATTTCAGTTCTTCTTTGTCTTAAAGCAAAATGAATTCCCTTTAATGTGCCTCTAGAAATAGAGCTGCAAGTCATGCATGGGTGACGTGCCCCCTTTCTTCCTCCACATCCCGCCTGATTTCTACTTTCCCCTTTTCCCTTTCTCTTGGAAGTGACCCTCCTGCTGCCCTATACCTTAAAGTTCCACACGTGTCCAAGTTGCTCTTCTCTTCTTTTCCTCAATCAGAAGGTCCATTACCTCAGGGGAGACCTCTTCTCTGAGAAAGGAGGGAAATAATCTGAAGGAATTGAATTTCCTATCTCAATAATTACATTTGAGCCCTCCTGAGGGGAGGGACTGCATTTTCAAAAGAGGAAGGGAGCTTGTTCATCTACATGGTATTTTTACCTTGAGAATTTCATGCAAAAGTTACTAGTGCACTTTAAAAGAAGAAAGGTAACTTGGGAGAATTATTCTCTGCTTTTATTAGGAAAGGGATAGTCCCTTAGATTCTCTCTCTCTCTCTCTCTCTCTGTGTGTGTGTGTGTGTGTGTGTGTGGTGTGTGTGTGTGTGTGTGTGTGTGTGTGAACCTATTTTTTATCCCTTCAAAATCTTTTATGTGCTTTGGGTCTCATTATGGTTATTTTCAACCATCAATTCCAAGGTGTCTGTATTGCAGCTGAGGAATTTGAGTGACACTTCCCATCAGGTGTGCAGGAGCCTCTGACCTACCTTCCTGATTGTCCCACATCAGTGCTGTGAGGGCCAAATGAGGTTCTCTGATTGTGGGGTAGAAGGTGATCCCAGCCAATGGGTAGCTTCCTTTCACTCAGCATGTTCTTTAGCTTAAAAACTCTTATTTTCAAGGGCAATTCAAGGGGCAAAGAATATGGGGACAAAAGTGTAGCTTGGCAAATCAGCAATCCTGTTATTTGATAGAGAACTGTTTGCACAGGTTTTGGAATCAGAGCAAGGTATAACTCTGTGGAGGGGCCTGGCGTGCCTGAAGTACTGCAGTGTTCTCTAAATAGTGAAGGCATTCTGAAAACACGCCTGGCTAGACAGGAAATGCAGACACTTTCAAATTACTTTAACTTCTCTGGTTTCTTGCTAGATTGATTTCTTTCATTAGGGGAAGTTACTTTCATCTACATACCATCTAGCCTTAGGAGGTAAGAGACTGATTTAGTAGTCTTAATTTAGGAGCATCCTGAATTTTCAGGAATTTATTGTTTAATATTTGAATGCCCACGTGTGACATTTGGATTAATCAACTTGACTTGGGTATAAGTCTTTGGTGGGTTATCCCTCACATTGAGTCTGAAGCACAGTTTTAAATTAATGGAGCCACCATCTTAGACATCAAGCCTAGAAGCAACAGATTTGAAAATGATTTTCAACATGATCCCTAGTTTAAGACCTATTGTAGCTTTTTATTTCCTGTTTTCTCTTTCTTAACCTCCTTATCTTCACATTGAGGACCCTAGATCAAAGTTTACTTCACTGCTTCTCTATTATTTTCTTTCTAACATCCCTAATTATAGACATTACTGCTCTATCTCCAGACAAGAGATCCTGGATTGTGGGGGTATTTTCATAGGCATTTGGTGTGCTCGTCAGCTTTTTATCACTGTGATCAAAATACCCAACAACAACAACTTATAGGAGGAAAAGTTTATTTTGGGCTCCTGGTTTCAGAGATTCAGTCCATGACCAACTAACTCTACTGCCTTGGGCCTGAGGTGAGGCAGAACATCATGGTGGAAGGGCATGGCAGAAGAAGGCTGGTCAGTTCACTGCAGCCAAGAAGGAGAGAGAGAGGACGAGAAAGTTCGCACCAGGGGACAAGATGTAATCCCCAGGAAGATGCCACCAGTGACCTACTTCCTCCAGCTCTGCCCCACCTGCTTCCTGTTGCCACAGACTGGTGAAATGATTAATCCATCAAATAGATTAATCCACTGGAGAGGTTACAGCTCTCATGGTCTAATCATCTCACCTCTGAACCTTGCTGCATTACAGAACACATGAGCTTTGAGGGGGACACTACCCACACCTGGATGAGTGAGGTCTAGGTATGCTAAAAGTCCTGTGATGTGTGATCATCATATAAATGAAGAACTGTTCCTCTGCTTCCAATGCCATACAGACACTGGCTGCTGAGTGCCATTTGTTTAATTTCTGTCTCCTTCCACAGCTTTGTAATTTTTCTCTGTCCATGCTCACATTCTTTGTTCTCACTCCTCATTCATGGTGTGTTCACCTTCCCTTGTTCACAAATCTGCCTGTTCCTGTCTCACCTGAGATATTCTCTCATATACTCCCTGCCCCTCTGACTCTATCCCTACAGGCTCAGCGTTATTTCCACACTGTGCTTGAAACATCTTCCTAGCACGCTATCCCACACGACCTCAGGATACCCTGGATGCCTCCCCATGTTCTTAAGGCATCACTTTCAGGAAAATCAGGCACATACTTTCGTTTGCTTTGAAACTTCCTAAGTGTGCCTGTCCTTCCTCGCCAAGCTCCTAGAGAGCATTCTGTGTCTTCTGCATCTTTTATTCCATGGCCTGTTTCTCTCATTCTCTGCTCCAGTCAAACAGGTTGACATTCTTCTCTCTACACATAACACCTCACCAGAGCTGATCTCCTTGTCCTCTGAGGCACTTGCAACATAGTGTTGTTGAGATCAAGTTCTAGCTAAAGAAATGTGGGCAGAAGTGAGGCATGTCCCTTCTAGGCCTGATCATGAGCATTTTCCATGGGTCCTTCCTCTTCTTTCTTTCCATCTGCCCTGTAAAGGCAGATGGATGCAAAGACCCAGAAGTTAAAAGGAACTAGGTCCTTAATGACTGGGCAGAAAGCCACCTACTCTCTGGGAAGGGAGAACATCTGTACTGGACATTGTGTTGGCAACAGAAAAACTAATTTAGTTAGCCGCTGAGTTGGTTGCTTTTTTAATAATAGCCAGCATTACCAACACAGATGCCCTATGCTTTCTCCTCTGCATGAACTTACATACATTGTTATCATCAGGTAGAAGAAGCTTCCTTTCACATGTATAAATTTTATACATGTGATATGAAATCAATTCCTAGCTTCCATGAAGCTTTCTCCGTTTTCACCAATTGGCTTGTTCTTCCCCCAGTTCTTGAAAACTGCGTGTACTGTTTTGCCATATGATTGGCAAATAATCGCAAGCTGCACTTACTTTTACTTAGCTTTAATGTATGCATTCTATCTTCTCTGACAAATTTCAAGATCTCTCAAGTAGTGAGAGTCACAGTGCTTCCCAATGTGAGAGATGCCATAAGTGTTCAGGAAATGACTGTGAAATGACTTAGCTTGACTTATTTGACAAGGACCTTGTTGGTGGCTCTCCTCTCCTGTTGACCTGCCTTACATCACATGCTTTACTCTTTCGCCATTGTGTGGATGAGTTCAAAGCCACTGCTTGTTCCTGCTTCTCAGAAATATTGAGTGAAGAAAATTGTACCTTCTTAACACCCCTTCTCTTTCTGTTTACCTTAGTACTGCACTTAAAACATGGTCGTTGAATCCATAAATCGGTTCTGTCCTTTGAATTTAGAAAAGAATATACATAAGTCCTCCCCAAACTCCTGTTTTCAAAAATATCAAAACACTGTATCAGCTTTCTTCATTTTCTTTGTTGTCCTGGAAGTAATCACAGAGGGCTGGCTGGCTGTTGCGAATGAGGTTAATCATTACTCTATTGACATTTTTGTCTAACAAAAGAAAAGCGTCTTCTGCCTGTTGCAGTGGTGTGATCCTTGCTTCTGCTGGGCTTGTCTTTGAGTTCACATCGCCTCATGCGTGTGTGTGGTGTTTTTCTAATTGGTGGGGTAATCTGGTGAGCCTTCCCCCACAAGAGATGTTTTTGAGGGAAAGCCTACTGAGGTAAAGGCCTCGTCAAATAATCAAAGTTATTGACTCTGCTCTTCTCCCGCACTGGACCTCGAGACCCCACTCAGCAATCAGTGGTGACCGTGAAGAGGAGGCATACATGTGCGGCTGAGTCTCAGGGGACTTGTCCTCTTTTTCTAGCAGCTCAATCCTGGGCAACCCACTTGCTCTGCACCATTCCATCCACAGGAAAACAGGTCAATGTCTTTTTGGTGTCTTATTAGGGACAGTAAGGCAATATGAATGACCACATAGATAATTTGTGACTAAGGACAGGTGAAAGGCAGAAATCCCCATCATGGTGTTGGAGACCTTTGCGGTCAATGTTCCACAAGTGGCTGCAGCCTCTGACTAGTCCCGGGTCCAGCTGTGGCACTGACAGCAGTTCTGCATCCTTTGCTTAGAATCTAAGGTTCTCTCCGTCCTGAAAGGGGAAGATGCTAGACCTGAAGTTGGTCTCTGTGAGGCCAGTGCCTAGGAAATCCCTAACTAGCAAGATGAGAAGGTTCTTCAGTGCGGACACGAGTCAAGTCAGGACTCCCAGTAGTAGGTGATGGCAGGGACCCTTGGGGGAGGAGATATTCACAGCAGGGGACAGAGGCAGAGATGGGGGTAGGAAGCACCTAGTAGCCCAGGGAAGGCTGTTCAACTGTATGGACTAATTAGGGTTTTCATTTAAAGACCACCAACACCATTCTAAAAATAGCCTCATTTTCTAATTACTTAATATATCTGCTCAACTTGACTGGCTGCTTACTATGGGTGAGGACCGGATTTGTTTTATGTCTACATCATGTGTAACATGATTCCAGGTACTTTGGAAATGTTTGGTACATACCTGCCATAGAATTGACATCTGTGCTTAGTTGCTATTTGGTCCCTTCTTTTTTGTCTTGGGTTTGGGGGCCTTTTTCATAGTTAATTTTAGGTATTAATTTTCTTATTCATTCAAAATTTACATCTTAAATGCCAACTCTGTTCTAAGAGCTAGAGACAGAGTTTATACCTTTAAGGGGGAGAGTCACAGGAATTGAAGTCAAAGAATCAGTCAGAGGGGCCGGGGTGGTGACTCAGTGGTATAGCACTTACCTAGCATGCGTGAGGCACTGGGTTCAAGTCTCAGCACTGCATATAAATAAATGAATAAAATAAAGGTATTGTGTTCATCTACGACTAAAAAATTATATATATATAAAAAAGAAGAATCAGTCAGAGGCTAGATTCCCAGGGCTTTTATGTTATGGTGGAGTCCAAGATTTATTCTAGGCGAGAAGGGAATACTCTGAATGGTTTTGAGTAGACCTGATATAATTTTCTTCTCGAAAGGTGTTATGGCTGTAGCACCACATATAAATGTAAAGGGTTAAGAGTGCAAAGGGTCTTTTGTTGTGATACAGAGATAAATGGTGGTGGCTTGGAATGGAAGCTTGGCCTTCTCCCCAAACCACCCTGATCATTTCCAATGTGGAGAGATACTATTCTACTTTACAAGTCTGAGTAGCTGACCCTACAATACCTTTGAAATTAGAGTACCTTGGTCTTGCTTTTGAAATTTTGATCATTTTTCTAGCCTGATCAGAGATGGTTCTATAACCTAAGAGTGCAAAGAAAGTGAGTCAGAGAAGCTGGGAGGGGAAATAGAAGATAGAGAAGGAAGGGTGGGATATGGCTTCAGGTGTCACCGTGACCCCTGACAATACTGAATGCTCTTTCCTCACTCCCGTGCTCCCATTTTCTGATCAGCTCATTGGTTTCCATGTCCAACCCCCCAGTAGAAGCTGCTTTGTCCATCACCTGTCCCTAGATGGGCATGCAGGCCTGCATTTCATTTATCAATTTCCATGACCTTCTGCAGCATGGCGCACCCACGCTCTCATGGTGTCCAGAAGATCACACTCTGCTATTTCACCTTCTACCCCTTGACAGTCCTTCCCACCTTCTCTGCAATTTCTCCCTCTGTTTGCTTTTCAAATACTGACACTCTTGGGCTTGGCTCTCTCCTTTTCATCTTCTCTTTCCACTCTCCTTGGGGTTTTTACCCACTCTTGGGGATTAAACTTTGATGCATCTGTAGCTACCTCCTACCACCCCATTTTTGTCTCTGACCCTAACCTTGGAGTTGAGCCTCAGCCTCCTTCCTAGTCTCTCTGCCACTTGGCAATTGCGGCCAGGTCATCCATAATTGCCTTTAACTGACCAATTTCCAAACTGAATTTGCAGGCTAGCCTTCCCCCGGGTCAAGTTTCTTTTCTTTCTTACTCTGCATCTCAGTCTATAGAGCCATCTGCATCTGTCCTTTCCCCCACCTACCCTCGTCCCCCATCACCCACTCACCAGTCTGGATGAGTTTTTCTCCTAAGCGTGTTTTAATCTATCTCTGCTAGCACTGCCCCAGTTCAGACGCTCATCATCTCTTTCCTGAACTGGTCTCTGTGCCTCCCATCTATTGTCCTCCCTCCCTCAGGGAACCACCTAGCCTTCAGTCGAATCTCATCACTCCTTTGCAGTAAACTCTCCAAAGAGTCCCTGTCATGTACGGTGTACGCTCTGGCTCCGCAGAGACCAAGCGGGGTTGTTCACCATCTGGTCCTGGCTCCCTTTCCAGTGTGACTTCCTGAAACTGTCCCCATCTCCGCTTTCTTTCACACTCCAGCTCCGTCTATTCTGGCAATATTTCCTGTCATTCTCCAGTCACATCAGGTTTCAGATCTGTGATCCTGCCTCTTCCTCTGCCTGAGAAGCCCTTTCTCCTTTCTGTCTGGATAATCCGCAGTTTTAAAAATTCAGCCATACATCCTTTGGCATGCTTCTCTGGCGTCTCCGAGATAGCTGTGTGTGCCTTTCCTGGGTGTTGCTGTTGCTTCATGGTATCCTGCACTGTAGTCATATGGAAGTGTATCTGTTTCTTCTCTGAGCCTTTATGTCCTCATCTTTAAAATGGAAACAACAACAGTGCCTGTTTTAGAAAGTTGTTGTGAGGATTGAATTAGATGATCTTTGTGATAAATTTAGAACAGAGGTGCATAAAAAATACATTCATTGATAACAGTAATAACATCAATCACATCACAATGTGATCATTATCAGTTACATAATAATTGACATCACTGATCATTGTTGTGATTTAATAGAATAATTGATAATAAAATAGTTTGGTTGTCTCTTCTCCACAATGCTCATGACCAGAACTGTTTTGGATTTTGGAATATCTGCAAATACTCATGAGATATCCTGGGAATGGGACCCAAGTCTAAGCACAAAAATTTATTTATGTTTCATATATACCTCATGCTCATAGCCTGAGCTTAATTTTGTAAAATATTTTAATAATTTATGCGTGGAACAAAGTTCAATGCCATGGGTGGTCCACTTGTGCCATATCATGTGTCCAGGTTTCACAGTGGGAGGATTTTGGGTTTTCAGATCAGGGTGTCCAACCCATAATGATTATTAATTTGTATAATATTATTGTTACTGGGTTGTGAGCTCCTCAAGGGGAGGGGCAGTTCACAATAACACAACTATGATAATGATAGTGACTATTCTTGATAGTTAATATCTATTGAATACTTGCTGTATGCTGGACCCTGAGCAAAGCCAATAACATCCAAACCCCTGTGAGTTGTTCAGATGGCCGAAGGGATGCTTCCAGGACAAACTCACTTGACAAAGTCCCTGAGGCAGAAAGGCAGGGCTGCAGCTGGACCCTGATGCTACTGTGACTTCATTCCGGAACCTCAGCTGCTAACACATGCTGCTGCATTGCCCATCATCAGAAAAATATAGGGTATCCAGTAGGTGCTCATGTTTGTTAACTACCTAGTGGAAACTCCCAAACCTCCTCAAAAGGAAGACGGTTTACAAGCTGGTGGTCTCTAAAGTGGCTGGATCACTGTCCATTCAGCTTAATTAGCACATTGTTGATGAAAATGACCCCCCCTCCCAGCAATGTCTCTCTAACTCACCAACCGGAAGTTTTCAAGGGATATAACAAAGTGAACGTGCCTGAAATTATATGGTTTTCTCTGCTCTCATATGTCAGCCATGCATGTTTTTTTATCATAAGGAAACATGGACAGCAGCTGCAGCTGAAGAGCAAAACAGGTCCAGCCCTGGCTGCTGCAGGAAGCTCTTGGCTCAGCCATGTAAAGGGCATGATGTTCAGGTCAGGTTGCCCAGCCCTGAGAACAATACTGCAATAAATCCAACAGATATCAAAACAGAACACAGTTACTGACCCTGAAGGGCCTATTTTCCTAGGATTAAAGGCAAAGTCGTGCCTCAGAAAATGTGCCAGGCCAGGAAAAAGCGGGGGAAGAGAGCAGTCACTGGGTGAGTGGCACTGTGGTACTAAGATTTTTCTACATACGGAGCTATTCAGCACTCATCACAGTCTCATGTACTGGGATTATCCCATTTTCTGATGAGGCACAGAGAGGTTTGTGGGCTGCCCTGAATCTCAGAGGTAATGATGTGGCCCTGAGCAACCCCTTTGCTCTAGGGGCAAGCTGACTCTTTACCTGCTGGGTTTGTGCTTTGAGTCTGAAGGTATCTCCTCGGAACATTTCCATACTAGGCCACACGGGCTCATAACTGTGTGCTGGGCTTCAGCTCTGGGCAGGTAGGGGCTGGATCTCTCTGGCCTGCGTCTTTGCAGCCAATAACTCACACGGCACTTGGCTGGTAGTAGGTGCTGTAAATGTTTATTTAATTAGGCTTTTCATCTTTCAAAAGAGATGTCTGAGGTGTACAATCTATCAGGTTTTTGCCGATTCTGTGTTTCTGGTGATAACGTTTTGGCACTAGGCTTGATGCTGTAGGAAGGGCATGACTGCTGGTGTGTGAGTTTTGGTCCTTGGCACAAATTCTTTCTACTTCTGTGCAGGACTAGGCAGGGGCTCCTCACCCCCTCAGTGCCTCCCCAGGGGCCTGGAGAAAGCCTATAGCCTCTCATCCTGGAACTGCTGCCACACACGCCACCCTCTAACTACCCCGCTACCCCCCAGGACAGGAAGTGGGGTGTCATCTTGTAGAGACACACATACACATACAAGCACATTGCTCTTCACTAGGAATCAGTAAATAAAAGAACAAAATAGAGAAGTGACAACATTTAAAATAATCTTTGTTAATTGTCAGAGACATGATTCTTGGTTTGCAGTTTCTGCCTATGACTCTGGCATCAGGCTACCTAGATTCTAATCCTACCTCTTGGAACCCAATTCCTCATTTTAAAAATGGAATTCATGGTATCTCTTAGGTTGAAATACAAAATTGTGATTTTTTTGGTAGGTCAAAGAGTGACAATTTCATAGACCTCAACTTAATACATTGCTATGTAGAGGAAATGAATAATGTATGTGAAGCACTTATCATAATGCCTGTCCCCAAAGTGCTCAGTACATGAAAGCCATGGGGATCCTAATGATTTTGATCTGAGACAGTGACTGTAGTCTTATTGGACTTCTGCCGTCAGTTCAATTTTTCTGAGTGGTACCAACCAAATGCCTGACTTTTTCTAAGCACTTCTAAAAGGTAAGAGCAAGCAGGCATTCTCCAAATCTCATCCTCCTGGTTATTGCCTTGACCACGACACTAGGGAAGAATGAGAGAGGTCCTCACATCTCACACGGACACATTAAATAAATCCCCAAAGCGCTGTATGTGAAGAGAAGCGGATGCCCCCAGCCTCTGCCTGCTCTGCATAGCCACTGAGAGGGGCGTCCTCACACTGCAACCTTAATATTGCTGTGACCTGCAGTGAGTCACTTAGCACCTGAGTATCAGAAAATTCATTTTCATCCTCAAACTAAGATGTTTCTGCTAGGTTTTGTCATGTTTTCACAAACAAAAATTTATCCTCATAGGAAAATCATTCATTTTTTATTCATTCATTCCACAAATGTTTATTGAATACCTACGAGACATCAAAGATTGTGTTAGACAATGGATAAAATGGTGATGAAATCAATACAGTGCCTGGGAGATTAGAGGCAAGTAGGACTGATGGACATTAAATATACAATCTGGAGAAGTGAATGTCACACTGCAATTGTGCTATTATGAAGGAGATGCATGGAGTTTGGGCAGTGAGAAACACTATACAGAGCTTTGACCCCATCTGAGACACAGGACAGAGCTACAAACTAGTCCACCCAATACCTTTGAGAAAATTAGATGAAGATGTCTTAGGAAATCAGATTACATATAGAGGAAGACCAATTCTGATCTCAGCAGATTTTTCAACCCAGATCCTCAAAGCCAGGGGATTCTGGAACAACATATACCAAGCTCTGAAAGAAAATGGATGCCAACAAGAATCTTATATACAGCAAAATTAAGCTTCAGATTTGACGATGAAATAAAAACTTTCCATGATAAAAAAAAAGTTAAAAGAATTTACAGCAAGAAAGCCTGCACTAAAGAACATTCTTGGCAAAATATTCCATGAGGTGGAAATGAAAAACAACAATGAAAATCTGCAAAGGGAGTAAATACACTAAAAGAAAGGCCACTCAAAGGAGAAACCAAGTCAAGTTAAAAACCAAAAATAAATCAAAATGACCAGGAATAACCATGTCTCAATAATAACCCTGAATGTCAATGGCATAAACTCATCAATTAAAAGACATAGATTGGTAGATTGGAATAAAAACAAAAGACCCAACAATATGCTGCCTTAAAGAGACTCATCTCACAGGAAAAGATATCCACAGACTGAAGGTGAAAGGCTGGGAAAAAACATATTATTCACATGGACCATGTAAACAAGCAGGGGTTTCCATCCTCGTATCAGATGAAGTGGACTTCAAATCAAAGTTAGTGAACAGGGGTAGAGATGGTCATTTCGTACTGCTTAAGGGAATCATATGTCAACAAGACATAAAAATCTTAAATATCTATGCCCCAAACAATGGGGCATCTATGTATATCAAACAAACCCTTCTCAATTTTAAGAATCAAACAGATCACAACACAATAATACTGGATGACTTTAACACACCTCTCTCACCACTGGACAGATCTTCCAAACAAAAACTAAACAAAGAAACCATAGAACTCAATAAAACAATCAATAATTTAGACTCAACAGACATATATAGAATATTCCATCCATCAACAAGTGAATACACATTTTTCTCAGCAGCACATGGATCTTCTCCAAAATAGATCATATGTTATGCCACAAACTAGTCTTAGAAAATACAAAAAAATAGAGACACTACCCTGCATTCTATCTGACCATAATGGAATGAAATTAGAAACCAATAACAAATTAAAAAATAGAAGTTACTCTAACAACTGGAAACTAAATAATATGCTTTTGAATGACACATGGATAACAGAAGACACCAGGGAGGAGATAAAAAAATTTTTAGAGGTAAATGAGAACTCTGATACAACATATCAAAATCTCTAGGACACTATGAAGGCAGTGCTAAGAGGAAAGTTCATTGCATTAAGCTCATTTATTAAAAGAATAACAAGTCAACAAATAAATAACCTGGCATTACAACTCAAAGCCCTAGAAAAAGAGGAACAAACCAACCCCAAAAGAAGCAGAATACAGGAAATAATTAAAATTAGGGCTGAAATCAATGCAATTGAAACAAAATAAAGAGTTGAAAAAATTGACAAAACAAAAAGGTGGTTCTTTGAAAACATAAATAAAATTGATAAACCCTTAGCCACCCTAACAAAAAGAAGGAGAAAGAAATTCAAATTACTAAAATTTGTGATGAAAAAAGAAATATCATGAAAGACACTATACATAAGATAATTAGAAACTAATTTGAAAATTTATACTCCAGTAAAATAGAAAACATTGAAGACACCAACAAATTTCTAGAGGCATATGACCTACCCAAACTGAACCAGGAGGACATATACAACTTAAACAGACCAATTTCATGCAAGGAAATAGAAGACACCATCAAAAGCCTACCAAGCAAGACAAGCCTGGGACCAGGTGGATTTTCAGCCAAGTTCTACAAGACCTACAAAGAATAATTAATACCAATACTCCTCAAATTACTCCATGAAATAGAAAAGGAGGGAACCCTTCCACACTCATTCCATGAGGCAAGTATCACCCTGACACCAAAACCAGACAGAGACACATCAAAGAAAGACAATTTCAGACTAATATCCCTGATGAACATGGATGCAAAAATTCTCAATAAAAGTTTGACAAAACTTATACAAAAACATATTAAAAAAATAGTGCACCATGATCAAGTGGGGTTCATTCCAGGGATGCAGGGTTGGTTCAACAGAAATCAATAAACATAATCCCTCACATCAATAGACTTAAAGAATCATATAATTTTATCAATTGATTCAGAGAAAGCATTTGACAAAATACAGCACCCTTTCATATTCAAAACACTAGAAGAACTAGAGATAGTAGGAACATACCTCAACATTGTAAAAGCTATCTGTGCTAAACCCAAGGCCAACATTATCCTAAATGAAGAAAAATTGGAAGCATTTCCTCTAAAAACAGGAACAAGACAGGGTTGCCCTCTTTCACCACTTCTATTCAATGTGGTCCTTGAAACTCTAGCCAGAGCAATTATACAAAAGAAATTAAAGGGATACAAATAGGAAAAAAGAAATCAAACTATCATTATTTGCCAACAACATATACTAAGAGGATCCAAAAAAATTCCACCAGAAAACTTCTATAATTAATACATGAATTCAGCAAAGTAGCAAGATATAAAATCAATACTCATAAATCACATGCATTTCTATACACCAGTGATGAATCCTCTGAAAGAGAAATTAGGAAAACTACCCCATTCACAATAGCCTCAAAAAATAAAATAAAATACTTGAGAATCAATCTAATAAGAGGTGAAGGACCTCTGTATTGAAAACTATAGAACACTAAAGAAAGAACTTGAAGAAGATCTGAGAAGATGGAAATATCTCTCATTCTCTTGGATAGGCAGAATCAATTTTGTCAAAATGGCCATACTACCCAAAGTGCTATACAGATTCAATACGATTCCAATTAAAATCCCAATGTCATTTGTTATAGAAATCAAAAAAGTAATCATGAAATTCATTTGAAAGAGACCTAGAATGCCCAAAGCAATCCTTAGCAAGAAAAGTGAAGCAGGAGGCATCACAATGCAGATCTTAAACTATACTACAAAGCTATAGTAACAAAAACAGCATGGTATTGGTACCAAAATAGACATGTAGACTGATGGTACAGAATAGAAGACACAGAGGCAAACACACAAATAAGGTTACCTCATACTAGACAAAGGTGCCAAAAACATACATCAGAGAAAAGATAGCCTCTTCAACAAATTGGTGCTGGGAAAACTGGATGGAAATCCATATGCAGCAAAATGAAACTAAACCCCTCTCCCCATGCACAAAACTCTACTCAAAGTGGATCAAGGACCTAGGAATTAGACCAGAGACCCTGCACCTAATAGAGGAAAAAGTAGGTCTAAACTTTCATCATGTCAGATTAGGCCTCGACTTCCTTAACAAGACTCCAAAGCACAAGAAATAAAATC
Source organism: Geosciurus inauris (assembly GCA_004024805.1). Classification (NCBI taxonomy): domain Eukaryota; kingdom Metazoa; phylum Chordata; class Mammalia; order Rodentia; family Sciuridae; genus Geosciurus; species Geosciurus inauris. The sequence continues at coordinate 79,856 of PVHX01005821.1, read as the reverse complement.
AAGCATTAATAAATGGGATTCAAACTAAAAACTTCTTCTCAGCAAAAAGTAATCAATAAGGTGAAGAGAGAGCCTACATTTTGGGAGCACATCAGATAAAACATCCCCAGCATATATAAAGAACACAAAAAACTTAACACCAAGAAAACAAACAACCCAATCAATACATGGGCTAAGAAGCTGAACAGAAACTTCTCAGAAGGAGAAATACAATTGATCAACAAATATGTGAAAAAATGTTCAATGTCTCTAGTAATCAGAGAAATGCAAATCAAAACTAAGATTTTATCTCACGCCAGTCAGAATGGCAGTTATCAAGAATACAAGCAACAATAAATGTTGGCATGAATGTGGGGGGAAAGGCACATCATACATTGCTGGTGGGCCTGCAAATTGGTGCAACCAATCTGGAAAGCAGTATGGAGATTTGAAAAATCTCCATTAAAAAATTTGGAACGGAACCACCATTTGCCTCAGCTATTTTGCTCCTCAGTCTATATCTAAAGGACTTAAAAACAGCATACAACAGTTACACAGCCACTTCAATGTTTATAGCAGCTCAGTTCACAATAGCTAAACTGTGGAAGCAAACTAGATGCCCCTCAATAGATGAATGTATAAACTTTGGTATATATACACAATGGAATATTACTGAGCATTGAAAGAATAAAATTATGGCATTTGCAGATAAATGGATGGAATTGAAGAATATCCTGCTAAGTGAAGTAAGCCAATCCCAAAAAACCAAAGGCCAAATGTTCTCTCTGATTAGTGGATGCTGATCTATAATGGAGGGGCGGGGGAAGAATGGAGAAACTTTGATTGGGCAAAGGGGAGGGAGGGGAGTAGAGGGGGCATAGGGGCAGGAAAGATGGTGGAATGAGATGGACATCATTACCCTAGGTACATGTATGACTGCACATGTGGTGCAACTCTACATCGTGTACAACCAGAGAAATGAAAAGTTGTGTTGCATTTGTATACAATGAATCAAAATGCATTCTGCTGTTATATATACCTAATTAGAATAAATAAATTAATTAATTGAAAAGAAAGATGTCCGAGGAGATGAAGTCTGTGCTAGGGTATAGCGACTGAAGGGCGGGGTGAATGGATCCCACCTATTACTTGAACCTCAGTCAGATGCAACCAGCACACATGTACACAGTATCTTTGGGCCAGGAGAGGGTTCCTAAAGAAAATAATGTTGGAACTCCTGTTAGGTGAGAGGGGAGAAAGTAACTGAATGCATGAAGATGTGTGTTTGTGTAGAGTTGGGATTTGGAGTAGGAAAACCATATGTGAAAAGGCCCTGGAGCAGGAAGAAACAGGACCCAAGAGATAAAAGTCCAGTGCAACTGGAAGGCAGGGAGGAAGACAGGGAAGTTAAGAAGAAGGCTGGAGACATAGCAGAGATCTGAACTTGAAGGTCTTAAAAGAGGTTTTGGTCTTCATTGTGAGCAATGAGGCATCATTTAACCACTATCAGTAAGTGGCAACAGCAGAAATGAATTTTTGTTGTTAAGATTACCTTAGATGTTAGAAGAAGAATGAAGTGTAATTGTGAATACAGAGAGACTAGTTAGTGAATACAGACAGACTAGTTAGGAATACAAAGAGACAAGTTGTGAATACAGAGAGAATAGTTAGGAGGCTACTGAAGCAGGAAAAATTATGGTAGTTTATAACAGATAGTTTCTCCATCTCCACCTCCACTCAGGTAAAATGGAGAAAATCATATATATTCAATAGGTATCAGGAGGTCAACTTGATAGCATTTGCTGAAGGACTGAAACTTGGAGATGAGGAGAGGAAGCAGTCAAGATACTGCCAAAGACCTTGGCTTATGGAATGGCATAGATGAAGCCATCCCCTGAGAGAGAGAACACTGGAAAAGGACCATGCTGGGCAGCGGAAAGACAGATGTGGGTTTTATTTGTGGTATCCAAATGGAGCTATCAGCTGTGTCAGCAAATCAGAGGTAAGATCTGTGTCGGGAGAGAAATGTTGGGGTGCCTTGGATTGGGATTACTAAGCAAGACAATGTCGTGTAAATAAATAAGCAAAGAAGGCTTAGATGTGAACCTTTAGGAATTCCAGTTTTACTGGACAGACAGACGGAGATAAACCTTGAAGGTGTTTAGATCTGTTTTCCAGAAACTAATACTCAGAGAAGTTGATTGCTTTGCCCAAAGCTCCTGGCTAGCAAATGGTAAAGTTTCAATCTGGCTGTTTTATATTCCAGAGTTCTTACTCTTCCACTCTATTGTACTTTTTAGCCTTTGAATAATTAACTTTTGAAAACTTTGAAGAATATTGCCATTATATCATTTAATATTGAAGAGCACTTTTAAGTTTCTATTTTTTGCTGTTCTTAAAAAGACAGCCACTGCTGAGAGAGGCAGAGTGTTAGAAAGAGAGATTAAAACCCAGAAACCCTAGCAGCCCCTGGGAGCTTGGAGTTCACCAACTTGACATAATTAGGTGTTCACTTAACACTCAGTAATTAAATTACTCTACACCAACTTCTTTAAGGGAGAAAAAAATCAGTGTGAGGTGCAGCAGACACTTCGGGGGCTCTTCACCAACCTGCCTGCCCTGCCTGCTGGGTTGCTAACTGCATGGTCTCCCCACCAGAGCACAAAGGTGCTCCATTCTCATCTGGGTGAAGGAGCTGAGAAACTGTCCAGCAGTCCTGAGAATGAGGTGCCGAGCTTCCACGAGGTCCACTGTGCCCATTTCCTCCTGTTGAAGCAGGTCCCCTGGCAGTGGCTGATGGAGCTGTAAGTCCCAGAGCACTGTGGGATAAGATAGAAAATTTTGAAAGTTGGAGAAGCGCTTACCCTTCCTACGATTATGGGTGGCATTAGCTGGGTCCTGTAGATTCCTTCTGATGTTTCCTTTCTTTATATTTAAAGGTCAGGAGAGGCTTCTGCCTTGGAATGATTACTCAAAGGAAAACTAAAAAGGGAGCCTTAAATGGCATGCTCCGTGGGATTTCAGGCCACAAAGACCGAAAGTGAAAAGTTCACTTTAATTTTGTTAGGGCAGAAAAGTGATTCAGTAATCTAAATGCTAGGCAAACCCAAACAGATTATTCTCACCCACCTAAATCAACAACCAACTAACCAACTAACCAACCAGCCAGCCAAACGATAAGCTAGGTTGGAAACTGTCTTATCTGGCAATGGAAAACTTGAAAAGAGCCCAAGGTAGGCCAAATATGCGCTGCACAAAAACTGGTTGCTGACACGGGTGACCTTTCCGTGATACCCTTTCCACAGCCCCTTCCTTTGTGACAGCTGCAGTGCATGCCATTGCCCTGAGACTGCCCTCCTCCAGGAGCCTGCAGGGCTCCTGCCTCTGCCCACACGACTCTCATCCAGTTAGCTGACCGCAGAGCATTAAACTGGCGCCCGCCAGGTGAGAAGATGCCTCAGAAGCTGGCACTGCCAGGAGTGCTGTGTGATTGGTACTTCTCTGAGTTTCTCTCTTGTGATGGGGAGCAATGGCATGAGGACTTGTGGAGGTAAAGGGGTCGAGGTCAGTCCAGGTTCTCCTGTTGATTAACCCCATATGAAAGTATGTAGGACCTCGGAGGCACAGGAGAGAGAGGCGAGAGGCTGCTGAGATGCTGTGTGGGGAGGGGATGCCACCTGAATATAACTGAATTATAGTGTTGGAGTTTTAATGGGACCCCATGCACAGCATCCTTTCTCCAATTTAATTTGAAAATAGTAAAGAAAGAGAAAAGAATTAGAACGGTGGAAAATAGAAAATGTGATTTTTTTTTTTTACTTACAAATTAGTTTTTGTGAGTGAGGCCTCTATCTACAGACAAGTCTACTGTCTAATTTTGAATTCCAGACTTAGCAAGCCAGGCTTAGGAAGCTTTGGATCCACCCATGGATGTGAAGTGACTGTGGGGATCTGTGAATATCAGTTCTTGCGATCTTGCCTGAAGGTTTTCAAATGGGTCCCACACGGTAGCAGGCATGCTTATTATAAGGCCTAGGAAGAGGGAGAAAGGGAGAGAGTGGGTCCTCTCAGGAGAGGGATGGCCTGTGCCTCCTGCCCTCCAATTTTATTGGTGGTCCCAGGGAAGTTTCCAGAGAGTTCCATCCAGGTCTACCTGTGGGCTTTTGACTGACAGCAGGATGGCATCAGATTTTCAGGTCCCCATGGTGTAGGGTCTTACACCATGAAGGGCAGATGTTACTATTATAATGACATGCTGAAGATCCAAGACATCTCTAGGTCGTCTTGACCTGGAACTTGTTGTTACAGATTGTATGAGTGAGGGCCCTTGCTTCTAATTACCCTCTATCCCGGACTCCTGAGATCTGGTCTGTGTAAAGGTCATGAAAGTCCCCCCTTCAGAGTAACTCCTGTGCTCCTTATCAGCAGGAAGGAGGCTCTGGGCCTGCATGTCTCTCGCAGATAACAGGCTGTTTGCTGAGGAATGTAGCATATCCTATTGGCTTAAGCCAGGCAGGTCCAGAGTGGCCTCAGGTAAATTGCTTTTTAAAAGAAAGCATGTGGGGCTCAGCACAGTAGACCTGTCTATAGAATTATCCCCTTACCCTCATGTTCTCACTGCTCTCTGTGAGATGCACATCTAAGACCTTGCAACAGGAAGGCTGAAGGAAAACCGAGATGCTGGGACAGGGGAGGGTGCAGGGAAAGCAAAGTGAGATTCAAGGACAGAGAAGCAATCTACTTTTTTTTAAATCTTTAACACCTGGGACAAAGTTGTCAGTGTTTTCTGTCTAGGGTTGTTAGGACAATCACATCAGAGGAGAACATAAGAGTGGGACAGAATGAAAAGAGCAGGTGATTCTCACCCCAGAGAGTATGAACTCCCCCATCTGTGTTTTAGCTTGGGCTGTTCTTCAGGTCTCGTTCTTGACCTTAATGGTGATCATTGGGAGTCATATTTTTATCTCCTTGTCAGTTTTTCTTTTGTCTTTATCTCTGTAATAAAAATGTCTTGATTTTTACACTCCACGTGTGTGTGTGTGTGTGTGTGTGTGTGTGTGTGTGTGTGTGGCGGGGGTGTTCCAGAATCAGAACATTCTCATTTAGAGCCTTTAACTAAAGTCTCTACTGTCCTGGGTGTGGTGGGCCCCTCTTTTCTTTATCTCCAGATGATAGACGTGATCCTCAGGACCCTGCTGGCCTCAAGGTAAATGATCTGCTTTGCGAATATTCTGCAGGTAGCCTACAGTCCTTACCACCTACGGTCTTTGGGGCAAGGCCACTGACAATCACGCTCCCTCACCAGTCCATGCCTGCAGAGCCCCGCAGTGATCAGGGTCCTTGCTCACTTCTGAACACGATCATTCTTGCATTATCCACGGTGCACGTACCAGTACTCTGATGGAAGTCAGGCAAGTACGTATGTATGTAAGCATGCATTTGTATTTGTTTATTTGACAAAAAAAAGGTGATATGTTTATTGTGTACCACATTTTTGAAGTATACATACAATGTGGAATGACTAAATGCAGCTAGTTAGCATAGCATTAGCTCACATAGTTCTCATTTTTGTAATGAGAATGCTTTACATCCATTGTCAACATTTCTAAAGAACACCATATTTTTACTGGAATCAAAATGTTGCACAGCAGCCCCTTGGTTCTTCTAATATAATCTCTATTTCCTAGCTAACTAAAATGTTGTACCCTTTAACCAAGACCACCCCCACCATCATGACACCCCACCCTCTGCACTAACCAGATCCTCTATTTTCTTCTTCCTTGAGAAAACCTTTTTAGCCGGGCACAGTGGCACACGCCTGTCATCCCAGCACTTTGGGGAGGCTGAGACAGGAGAATCACGAGTTCAAAGCCAGCCTCAGCAATGGCGAGGTGCTAAGCAGTCAGTGAGATCCTGTCTCTAAATTAAACACAAAACAGGGCTGGGGATGTGGCTCAGTGGTTGAGTACCCCTAAGTTTAATCCCCGGTATCAAGAAAGGAAGGAAGGAAGGAAGGAAGGAAGGAAGGAAGGAAGGAAGGAAGGAAGGAAGGAAGGAAGGAAAGAAGGAAGGAAGGAAGGAAGGAAAGAAGGGAGGGAGGGAGGGAGGGAAAGAGAGAGAAAGAGAGAGAGAGAAAAGAGAGAGAAAGAGAGAAAGAGAAAGAAAGAAAGAAAGAAAGAAAGAAAGAAAGAAAGAAAGAAAGAAAGAAAGAAAGAAAGAAAGAAAGAGAAAGAAAGAAAAAACCTTTTTTAGATTCCGCACAACATATGGTACTTCTAACATATGGTACTTCTCTTTCTGGACCTGGATTATTTCACTTCACATGATATCCTCTGGGTTCATCCATATGGTAGCAAGTGTCAGGATTCTCTTTGGTGCCTGTGTCTGTTTTAACCCCAATGCCATGTTGTTTTGATCAGGGTAGTTTTAGAGAAGGTTGTGAAGCGCTTTTTGTTTGAGACTGTTTTGGTTGCTGGGGGCCTTTTGTGGTTTATACAAGTTTTAAAATTGTTTTTTCTTATTTCAGGGATACATGTCATTGATATTTTGTCAGAGGCCACATTAAACATGTGGATCATTAGATTAACATGGACACTTCAACAGTATTCTTCTAATCCACAAACACATGACGTGCTTCCATTTGTTTGTGTCTCCTTAAATTTCTTCCATCAGTGTTTTACAACTTTCAGTATACAAACCTTTCACCTTTTTGATTACTTTTATTTTGAAGTATTTTATTTTTTGGTAGCTACTGTAAATTTGATTGTTCTTTTGATTTCTTTTTTAGGTAATTCACTGTTAGTATATAGAAGTGCTACTGATTGTTTATTTTATATCCTGAAACTTCACTGAATTCATTTAATATTTCTGACATTTTTTAGTGAAATCTTTAGAATTTTCTGTATATGGGAACATATCATCTGTAAAGAGATACAATTTAACTTCTCTTTTTCCAATTTGAATGCCTTCTGTTTTCTTTTCTTGCCTAATTGTTCTGGCTAAGACCACCATGATGTGTTGAATAGGAATGGTAAGAGTGGCCATGTGTGTCTTACCTTAGATCTTAGAGGAAAAGATTTCAACTTTCCTATTAAGTATAATGTTTGCTCTGTTGAGATTTATTTTGAAAGGATATTGAATTTTGTCAATTGTTTGCTATGCACCTATGCAAATGATCATATGGTTTTTGTCTTTTGATCATATGGTTCTATATTTTCCAGGGTGCTTTGCCACTGACCTACACCCCCAGCCCTTTTTTATTTTGAACAATCTTGCTAATTTCCTTAGGATCTCACTAAGTTGCTGAGGCTGTCCTTGAACTTGTGATCCTCCTGCCTCAATATCCTCAGTCCCTGGGATGACATGTACCATTTTCATATATTGAACCCTCTTTGTGCTCCTGGGATGGATCCCCTTTAATTGTGGTGAATGATCTTTTTAATGTGCTGTTGAATTCAATCTGTTAATCTGTTGTTTAGGATTTTACATCTAAGTTCATCAGAGATGTTGGCTTATAGTATTCTTACTCTTATTTCCTCCCTCCCTCTCTAGTGCCCTTTTCTTGCTTTGGTATCAGGGTAATGTTGGTCTCATAAAATAAGTTTAGAAATACTTCCTTCTCTTCAATTTTTTTGTAAGAGGTTGAGAAGAATTGGTATTAGTTAATTAAATGTTAGGTAGAATTCAGCAGTGAATTCATCGAGTCCTGGGCTTTTCTTTGATGGAAGATATTTTATTACTGAGTCAATCATCTTACTCATTATTATCCTATTCAGATTTTCAATTTTTTATAATTCAAAAAATTATAAATTGGTAGGTTGTATGTGTCAAGGAACTTATTCATTTATCTTAGGTTATCCGATTTATTGGCATAAAATTTTTCATAATAGTTTTTTATGTTCTTTAGAATTTCTGTTGTCTCAGTTGTAATGTTTCCTTTTTTCATTGCATAACGTTTCCTTTTTTAATTTCCTTTTTTCCTTTTTTTATTTGAGCCTTCTCTTTTTCTTAGTCTAGCTAAGGCTAATTGATTTTGTTTATATTTTCAAAAACCAACTCTTAGTTTTGTTGATCTTTTCTATTGTTTTTCTAGTCTCTATTTCATTTGTTTCTGCTCTGACTTCATTGTTTTTTCCTTCTACTAACTTTGGGCTTCATGGTTCATTTGAGATTTTCCTTCTTTGATATAGGCATTTAAACTTCCTTCTTAGAACTACTTTTGCTGTGTCCACAGATTTTGGTCAGTTGTTTCCACTTTTATCTTTCTCAAGAAATATAAAAATTTCCCTTTTATTTTCTCCATTGACCTGTTTGGTTATGCAGGAGCATGTTGTTTAATTTCCATGTGTTTGAGAATTTTCTGAAGTTCTTGCTGTTATTGATTTCTAGGTTTATACTGTTATGGTTACTTAACACGATGCCATTCTTCTTAAATTTGCTAACACTTGTTTCATTGCCTGAATTGGTAAGTTTTCTATTATTATAACAAAATATCTTGGATAAGAAATTCATAAAAAGAAAAGGTTGGTTTTGATTCACAGTTTTGGAAGCTCCAGTTCATGATTAGTCACCCCAATGCTTTGGGTCTGTGATGAGACAGCACATCATGTGGGATGAAGTGCCTGGTGAAGCAAAACTCCTCGCAATCATGAGCCATGAAGTGAAGGGCAAGAGCAAGGGATGGAGTCCCACATTCCCCTCAAGGGGCATTCTCCCAATGACCTAGGAATATCTCACTAGGCTCCATCTTCCCAAAGTTCCACTCCTCCCAGTAACACCTCTCGGGAACCAAGACTTTAACGTATGGAACTCTGGAGGACATTCAAGGTCCAAATTATAGCATTCTTCCCTGGTCCCCAAAGGTTCATGTCCATGTCACAATGCAAAATGCATTCCATCTATCCCAAATGAATTACAAAGTCTAAGCTGTTCTAGCATCATTCAAAAGTCCAAGTCCAAAGTCTCCTCTGAGACTCCACACACATGTAACTGCTCCTCTAAAGGTCAGAAATAAAGTTACATACTTCTTAGATAAAATGGTGGCACAGGCACAGTATAAGCATTCCTATTCCAAAAGGAACAAATAAGGACTGGGAATGTAGCTCAGTGGCAAAGTGCTTGCATAGCACATGTGATGCCCTATGTTTGACACCCCACCCCCCAGGACCACAAAACAACAGCCATAACAAGGAAAAACAAACAAATAGCAACAACAAAAGGTAGAGAGAGGAAAATAGAAAGGGTTAGCCCAAAGCAAGACCAAAGCCCAGTAGAGCAAAAATAACTCCTAAACACATGGACATTTGGGGACCTTCAACATTCCAAATATAGCACCATCCAAGTCAGTTTAAAGTAATGAGCCTAAAGAAAATTCAGTACAAATACAATGGTGATTCTCCTCACTGGGGAGAAAACAAAGTGTGTTTATTTTAACTTTATGGAGAGAATGGTTATTTGAAGAGGAATAAGTCCCCACCTAGTGCCATATTGAAAAATGGATCGGGCAACTCAGTTCTGGTCCAAAAGGAGTATAATTCTGGAGACTAGATTCATGACAGGAACATATGAAAATAGCCCAAGCATAAAGCATATCCTATCAGGCTTTATGTAAGTAGGGGTTAAATTGGGGAGTACAAAATATGAGGTGATAGGAGAGAACACCATAGGTAGGTGTGGCCTATGTGTTTCTTTCTTAGGTTGCAAGATCTCTTAGCAGTGGGAACACATTTTTTTAAATTTTTTTATTTCTTTTTTTTTAAGACAGCAGAATGCATACTAATTCACAGTACACATATGGAGCACAATTTTTCATTTCTCTGGTTGTAATAAGCAAGATAGAGTCACACCATTTGTGTCTTCATACCTGTACCTAGGGTAATGATGTCCATCTCATTCCACCATTTTTGCTACCCCCATGTCCCCTCCCTTCCCATACCTCCCCTTTGCCTAATCAAAATTCCTCCATTTCTCCCATGCTTCCCACTCCCACCCCCATTACAGATCAGCATCCACTAATCAGAGAAAACATTCAGCCTTTGGTTTTTTGGGATTGGCTTACTTCACTTAGCAGGATATTTTCCAACTCCATCCATTGACCTGCAAATGCCATAATTTTATTCTCTTCTCATGCTGAGTAATATTCCATTGTGTATATACCACAGTTTCTTTATCCATTCATCTATTGAGGGGTATCTAAGTTGTTTCCACAGTTCAGCAACTGTGAATTGTGCTACTATAAACATTGAAGTGGCTGTGTCATTGTAGTATGCTGTTTTTAAGTCCTTTGTGTATAGACGGAGGAGTGGGATAGCTGGGTCAAATGGTGGTTCTGAAAATTCCAAGTATTCTAAGGAATCTCCATACTGTTTTCCAGATTGGTTGCACCAATTTCCAGTCCCACCAGCAATGTATGAGTGTGCCTTTCCTCCACATCCTCACCAACACTTATTGTTGCTTGTATTCTTGATAATTGCCATTCTGACTAGCGTGAGATGAAAGCTTAGTTTTGATTTACATTTTTCTGATTACTAGAGATGTTGAAAATTTTTTCACATATTTGTTGATCAATTGTATTTCTTCTTCTGAGAAGTATCTGTTCAGCTCCTTAGCTCATGTATTGATTGGGTTGTTTGTTTTCTTGGTGTTAAGTTTTTTGAGTTCTTTATATATGCTGGGGATCAGTGCTATATCTAACAGGTGTGTGGCAAAAATTTGTTCCCAAAATGTAGGCTCTCTTTTTACCTCATTGATTGTTTCTTTTGCTGAGAAGAAGCTTTTTAGTTTGAATCCATCCCATTTATTGATTCTAGATTTTATTTCTTGTGCTTTAGGAGTCTTGGTGAGGAAGTCAGGGCCTAATCTGATGTGATGAAGATTTGGGTTTACTTTTTCTTCTATTAGGCATAAGGTCCTTGGTCTAATTCCTAGATCCTTGATCCACTTTGAGTTGACTTTTGTTCATGGTAAGGAAGTACATGTCTTGGTTCAGGTTGGGAGAAATGAAGCTGTTCTCTCTCCTGTGAACCAGCAGTTTTGGTTTTGGTATGTCAACTGCTACTGGCTCTATGAGATAGGAACCAAGACCAAGGGTGTAATTCCTCCCTCTACACTCTGGCTTTGGCAAGAAAACTAGGTTTCTGGCCCTTTCTGTTTACTAATTTGAGTTCTGACACCTTTTTGAAAAATATTTTTTGTAGTTGTAGATGGACACAATACCTTTATTTTATTTATTTGTTTTTATGAGGTGCTGAGGATTGAACCCAGTGCCCCACATGTGCCAGGCAAACACGCTACCACTGAGCCACAACCCCAGCCTGAGTTCTGACACCTTCTGCTATTTGAATTTCTTATTCTTTTTGTTCTAGAACTGTTCACAATAGGGGTTATGATTGGTAAGATCATACTGAAAGAAAAAATATGAGAGAATGAGAGAGAGAGTCACACTAAGTTCAATGCCTGTGCTTACAAGCTCCTGAACACAGTCCAGTGTATTCAGAGTATTCTGAACTGTGTCATGGTAATTGATAATGGTGAAACTACAGTAGCTCTAAGTGGATGTCAATAGAACGAGGAGATATTATCTGCCCTCTGTTCAGTTTTTAATTCTCTATCAATTCTGGCTCTCTCAGTTCCTTTAAAGCGGCAATCTCCTCCAGGTGATGTGTAGGCCCGTCCCTCTCCTCCCTCTCTTCTCCACACATGCCTTATGAAAAATGGCTTTGCCATCTGCAGCTGTCAAGAGGCTGTAGAGTCAGTAGTATGGCTCAATGAATATACAAATGTGCAGCTGGACACAACCCTTCCAGAGGCAACTGGAATGTAAATCACAGAGAGCTTGTACTTCTCAAGTAACTGGCTGCTGTTGGGGAGCTGCCATGCATAAGGAGACTTGGGGAAAATAAGAGGACATGAGAAGAGTCTCAGGGGAAATAGGCCCTACAGTGTGTGGAGGGGTTGGCTGGAAGGAACTGAAGAGCTGAGAGTGGCCATATTTCAAAAATAATTTACTTTGTTAGGCTCTTGCAGATCACAGGACAAACGTAAGGACCTGAGGGTTATTGAACTTGATGGGTTTGCTCCCATTTGGGCTGATAGAAATGTCCTGGGGACTCCTCTCCTGCCACCCTCTGTCTCTCTCCACCTCCCTCCCATCTTTTCTTGTATCTATTCATTATTCCTTCCAGCACCTCCACGTGGCAGGCACCGTGCAAAGTCCTGGAGTCACTGTTGTTGCTGAATCAAACAGAATCTCTGCCCTAATGTTTCGTGGTGACCGGTTCAGGGGCTGGAGGTGGTGGTGGGCAAACAGACTGGACCACAGAGGCAAAGAGAGAAAACCAAGCACAGCATCAAGAGTTGTGATTGTGGGAGATGTCAGAAGTTGGGACATCTCAGGAGCTAGAAGAGGCGAGTCTGCTGGGGAGAGGGTTTTTCAGAGAAGCTGACAGTTCAATGGGCACTTCAGCACGAGTGGGGGTTCCTCAGGGCCATCAGATGCGGCAGGTGATAGGGACACAGGCTGGAGGCAAGAAACAGTATGCTTTGGTTTCCCTTTGGTAGTCAAGATTTTTATTAGCCCCAAATTCATAAACGCTTTTCTTTAGGTTCCTTGTATTAGAGTTAGTGCAAATTCTACCTGCCTGCTTTTCTGCCACACAGCTGGCTTCTCCTCTGAACACATATGGCCCACACACCTCTGTGGCTCCCCTGGCTCCTGTGAAAAATAAACCCAACGCCCCCTCCCATCTTTCTCTCCCCCCAACACACACACACACACACACACACCCCACACACACTTTCCTGCATGTAATAAAATAAAAATGAAACCCAGAAATCCCTTACTGAAATTTAAATCTCATTTTTCTTCTCCTGGTAGGTAGGTTGAAGCCCAGAGGATTTTTTTTTTTTCTTCCTGCCAAGAACACATTCCATGTTTTCTCATTTATAGAAAGAGCTTTCAGTGTTATATATCTCATAGTTCTGAGATGGAATCCCTGTCTCTGGCATTGCCTGGAAAAAAAGACCATGGTCTAGGCAGAGGATTTCCATATGCCCCTACAGTTTTCTCTATTACTGACATCTTACATCATTGTGACCCGTGTTATAACCAATGAAATAATTGATACATTATGAACTAATGTCCATAGTTTATTTAGATTTATTTTGTTTTTACCTAATATCCTTTTTTCTGTTCCAGTGTCCCTTGTGGGAGATTGTAGGATATTAACTCATCAAGTCTCCTTAGACAGCTCTTGGTATTGACAGTTTTCTCAAACTTTCCTTGTAGTAGATAAAACAATGGCCTCACCCAAATGTCCATCCATAAGCCCTGGAACCTGTGACCCTGGACCTGGAAGCTGTTATATCATATAGAAAAGAGGAATTAAAGTAGTATCTAGCATGCAGATTACTAGTTAATAGACCTTAAGACAAAGTGATGATCTGGAATTATTGAGAGGGCACAATGTAATCTTAAGAGTTCCTAAATATGAACAAGGGGAAGAAAAGTGAGATGGTCTCTAGTAGTTATCACTGGTTTGGAGGTGGAAGTGGTCCTTCAGAAAGAAGCACAGTTCTGCCAATCCTAAACCACTGAGACCCATTTCAAATCCTTGAACGCATAAGCTATGAGGGAATACATGTTTGAAACCACTAAGGGCATGGCAATTCATTACCACAGAGATCATAAATCAATAGAGATCTTAGTACCTGGGAGTGAGATGCTGTTGTAACAAATACCTAAGAACAGGAAAGTGGGCTTGATATTGGGCAATGAGCAGAGGCTGGAAGAATTTACAGCATGATGGGAAAAGCTTAGATTTCCTTGAGCAGACTGTTAGAAATATGTAAGTTAGGACTACTTTCTCAGTCCTCTAGACATGGGTGAAAAGTCCAGGGCCCGGCCTTTCAGTATCACTTCCTTCCTTCAGGACCCATTGTGGTTGGAAGGGGTGAATGTTTGCTTTTGGTGGAGATGCAGGGGATGAACCTGGGAGGGATGAAAGTCTGTTTCTTTTCCCTCGGGGCCCATTTTTACTGGGAAAGGACTTACTGGGAAAGATTTATGCTTGGCTAATTTTCCCTCCCTCCTCCAGAGCCACATTGTCCTTCTGTTTTTTCCTGGGGTTGGGAGCTGTCTTGTAGGAATACTAATTTCCATAATCCTTCACTTATTGTGTAACAGTAGAAAGCTCAGCTGAATCATGGCCTGTGGTTTTGAGAAAAGGCAAATTTGTAAATAATGTACTTGGATATTTCACTAAAGAGATTTCTAAGAAAAGTGTGGTAGATATGGTCTGGTCTCTTCTTGCTACTTATAGTAAAAAAGTGAAGGAAAAGAGGTAGGTCGAGGGAAGAATTGGTAAGCAATGATGTTTGAGGAAATTCTGACTGTCCAGACTACACTAAACTTAGATGACTCCCTCCTAGGAAAGTGTTCTCTGGAGAGAAAGCCATGATTTGAATGAGCAACCCTTTGCCTAAGTTTCTCAAAGTCAGTTTCTAGTCACAGAAAGGGCTCCTTGATGAGATTAGTCCTGTGACTCATGATCTCCTCAGCCATCTTGGCAGAATCCAGGAACATAAATGACATTCTCGTGAATGATCCTGTTGCTTAAGGAGGTGAATGTCTGTCATATACACAGGAGGCACAACATTTTGATTGTTTTATATCAGTATAAACACTGCTACCTAGAACTCAAAGGACTGAGGGAGTACAGTATGGAAGGAAGTATGGTCCCCCCAAAATTCTACAGCAAGAAGGTGGCTAATAAAATTGGTCTGCTGCAGACACATGCTAATGCTCATGAAATCAGAAATATGACTCGGCAACATTTTGAGCTCAGACAGCTAAGCCAAGACCCCAGAGGGCAGAGCTGAGAACCACAGAGGATTATTTCTAGGCTTTGAAACTAAATGGAGTCTTACTGGCTGAATTTCAAAATTCCTTAGGAATAGTGACTCCTGTTTTATTCTGTATTTTCTCCCTCTTTTGCAAGCAAATGTCTGTAAATCCTATCCTGTGCCTTTCCCACCCTTATTTCTTGTTTCACAGGTTCACCAATGGAGAGGAATTGTACCTCAGAATAGATGATACTGAATCTCTAATTCACTTGACTTAGATGAATTAGAACCAGTTTTGGTTTCATTGATATTTTTCCTGTTTTCAATTTCATTGGTTTCTGTTGTAATTTCTATTATTTTTTTCCTTCTGCTTGCTTTAGTTTCAAATTGTTCTTTCTCTATTTTCCTAAGGTGGACGCTCAGGTATTGATTTCAGATATTTCTCTTTTCTAATACATACATTTAATGCTATACATTTCTCTCCAGGCACTATTTTCTCTGCATTTCACAGATATTTGTTAAGTTGTGCTTTCATTTTCATTTAATCAAAAATATTTTCATCTTGGGATTTATCTTTGACCCACAAGATATACATTGTTTAATTTCCAAATATTTGGGCATTTCCAGATATTTTTCTGCTATGTAGTTCTTATTGAATTCCATTGTAATCTTAAAATATACTCTGCATGCCATCTATTCTTTTAAATTTGCTCAGGTATGTTTTGGGGTTCAGAATGTGATCTATTATTTATTCCATGGGAGTGTAAGTACAATGTGTAGTCTGCTGTTCTGGAATGGAATAGTCTTTAAATGACAATTATAAAGCTGATTTATAGTGCTGTGTAGGTCAGCTGTCTCCTTAATAATTGTTTGCTTACTTGATCTCTCCATTGCTGATGGATGACTGTTGAAAGTCTTCAAGTACAATTGTAGAGTTGCCTGCTTTTCCTTACAGTTTTATCAGTTTTTGGCACTCTGTGATTAAAGGCATATGCACTTAAGATTGCTATGTCTTCTTGGAGAATTGACCCCTTTATCATTATAGGATGCCCCTTTTATGCCTGGTAACTTTCCTTGTTCTGGTTTGACTGAAATTAAACATTACTCTAGATTGCTTCTGATCCATATTAGCATGGTGTGCCTCTACTCTCATGCCTTTAAATGTCTTTGAGTATATTTATAGTGGGTTTCTTATCGAAAAAATATAATTGGATCATTTTTTATCCTCATGGAAATCTCTGTTTTTTAATTGTCATATTCAGACCATTCACATCTAAACCGATTATTGATGTAGCTGGATTACTATCTACCCCATTCATATGTATTTTCTATAAGTTGTATTTGTGCTTGATTTCTTCTTTATCTGCTTTCTTACTTTTAAGCATTTATAATGATTCCACTTTATCTTTTAGCATATCAATTTTACTTCTTTGTTTTAAAATACTTTGTGATTACCTTAGGCTTTGCAATATACATTTTTAAAATTATTTATTATTCATTCATTTTGGTATTGGGGATTGAACCCAGGGGTGCTTAACTACTGAGCCACATCCCCAGCGCTTTTAGTTTTTTATATTGAAACAGATTCTTGTCAAGTTGCTTAGGGCCTCACTAAGTTGCTGAGGCTGGCTTTGAACTTTCAGTTCTCCTGCCTCAGCCTCCCAAGTTACTGGGATTAGAGGCATGTGCCACTGCAGCGAGCTGCAATATACATTTTCTACTAATCTAAGTTCCCTTTTCAGATACCATGAGGGCACTCCAGGCATGTGCTGTTCCCTTCCCATGGAGAATTCCCACCTCCCCCTTCCTGTTCATGATAATGCTATCGTTCATTTCACTTACCCAGAAGCTATAATCACCTGATGTCTTGTTAGTGTTACTGAGAACAGTTAAGTTTTAGGTCAATTAAGAACAAAATCATAAAATAGTTTAATGATATGAGCATTTATCACATTTGTCCTTCAAGTGCCTTTTGTTTATTTGCCCACTTGTCTATTTGGTTATTGGTTTACAGCTTTATATTATTGTTTTAATATATCTATAGTCTTTATATTGCTTTATATTCTTGTTTTAACATATCTATAGTCTTTTGTCAGTTACTTACCTTGAAGTATGCTCATTCTGTTTGTGTTGTCCTTTTCTTACTTTGTAATTTATTTGAAATAGAAGTTCTTAGTTACAAAGAGATCCTGTTAGTATTTCTCATATGCTTAGTTCTTCATGTCTTCTTTTTAACCCAAATTACAAATTTATATACTGCCATATATTAGAATGTTTGAAGTTTTGGATTTCCCATTGAAGCCTTTCTCTGGAGTTCACATTACATTTCATATGAAGTATGGATCCACATTTATTTTTTAAATACCCATGCACACATCCTGATATCCCTAAACAATATCATCTGTATCTTATAGTCTATCATTCTTTCCACATTGCTTTTCAGTGACACCTGGGTCATGCATAAAGCTTCCACACATGCACAAGTCTATTTCTGAGTTCTCTAGTCTGCTTCTTTGGTTAAATTATCAGTTTCAACAGTGAGACCATATTGACTTAATTACAGAGCTTTTAAACCCATCTTGATATTTATATTTTTCTCTTCTGTGGGAGAGTTCTGACTATTTTCCAACTGTTGTTCTTTCATAGACATTTTACAATAATGTTGGTAAGGACTTAAAATGCTTCATCAGCCTTAAATTGTAATTGGTCTGAATGTGAATTTTAATTTGGGAGAATTGGCATCTTTATAATATTGAGAGTCCCATCTGTGGACATAGTGTGTTCACATAAACATATTATTTTTTTAAAATTAGGTCTTCTTTTTAATAACATTTAAAATTTATCCATAGAAAGATCTTAAAAATTCTTAATAGTTGACTCATTTCTTTTTATTCTTTGCTATTGTAAACACATGTCTTTTAAAAGGTTTTTAGGAAATGATTGTAGCTGTTGTGTAGAAATCAAATTGTTTTTGCGTATCACTTAGACAGTTAGCAAGTTCGTTAAACTTCTAAAAATTCATATGTTTTCCTATAAATTGCAGTGGGTTTCTTTGTAGGCAATCATATCATTTGTGAAAAATGATCATTTTATTCCTTCGATAATCCTAGTATTTTCTGCTCAGTTTATTGCACTGGCTAGAACATTAAGTAAAATGTTGAATATAAATGGTTATATCTTTTTCCCAGCTTAAAACTAAAATTTTTTTCCCATTATTTCTCATTTAAGAATGATCTGAGGCTTGGGGTAGCTGACCTTTATGATATTAAGAAAGTTTCTTTCTATTTATAGCTTGTTAGCATGAGTGGGTTTTGAATATTATGAAATGCTTACTTCCACATCTGTTGACCTGCTGTTGTGGTTTCATTGCTTTAAGATTTTAGGAAGTTGATTTACTTTTTAGTGTTATTTTATTTTTTATTGACACCTAATGCATAGTTATGGGGGTGCCCTATGATGTTTTGATACGTGTACACATTTGTAGGGATGACATCAGAGCAATTAACATATTTATTTTTAACATATTCTCTAGCTAAACTATTATTCCATTCCTGGACTAGAAGTGACCTATGTATGGTAACATATTTTTTATGCACTCCTGGATTCATTTGTATATTTTGCAGAAATATCTTAATTGCTTATTTAATTTATTTAAAGGTTATAAGCCTTCGAGGGTCAATCTCAAGTGCTTTGTTTTATCATTGTGCCCAACTCAGCTAATTTTTCAAAGGTTTAATCATTAAGTTACATCTCTGCACCCCTCTTCTGGCATGCACCCCAAATTTTCCTGGAATATAATAACAAAGCCATTGTAACAGTTGGAAATATGATAGAATATCATCAAATCAGTGATAGGAATTGTGAAACACAGGTCATCATTCTTTTTTCCTGAAATGTGTATAAAGGTAAAAAGTAAAGTAATGGAAAACCCTGGATGCCATCATGGGGGGAGAGTAATCGCTGGGCCCTCTGGCTTTTCTCCATAGGCCTCACTAGTGCCTTGAAGTCAACATGTGACCACAGCGCAGTGTGAACATTTTATTTCCATTTTATAACTCTGAAGAGAGCTTAAACTGTGCTCTGTTTATTTTGTTGAAGGAATAGAAAAGAGTACAATACCTTTTAGAAATATTTCTGCACAAGACAGCTAAAAACTGGGAGCTAGTTGACTTTTTTCTGATAAATTAAAAAAATACATTCTTTTTCTTCTGGATAGTACTCTTCTGTAGAGGTTCTAAGTGTTTTTATTTTATTCATTTCAATTGCCTTTCTATCAGTTCACTTGAGCAGAATGACAAACCACGCTGGAGTTTGGTGGCTTTGAATAATAACTTGTGTTTAGTTCACAATGGGGCGAGGGTCCCTGTGAGGTCCTGGTGCTACTTGGTCTCGCTCTTGCCTCTAGATGAGGCTGGCAGTTCCTGCCTCACTCACCCTTTTGGGCAGTCAGCTGGCTTTTGGCTGAGGTGCAAGGCCATTTGTCTCTGTCATTTAGCATGGTAGCTACCCTCATTCATGTGGCTTTAGGGTACCCAAGGGCAGGAAGAGGGAAAAGTGCAAGGATCAGAACTTCACTGCATCAAGCACATCATAAAGCCAGCCAGATTCAAGGGTCAGGGAAACACTTCCTTTTATGGGAGGAACTGAAAAGTCCTGTGGCCAGTTTTGCAACCTAGCAACTTAGGGCACATCCTCAATGCCTTGGAGCAGGATCTGTACAGGACCTCAGACTGCATGGCTGTGGGCTCTCCCAGAGCTCTTCATCAGGGATCTCAGTGTGGCCTGTGCCACTGTGTTTCTGCCTTTGTAAATCCTGAGTGACGATGGCTCCTTGAGGTTGGCTTTGGTGGTAGATCTAGGCGACTGAGGGAGGCATTTAGACAGCAGAACCTCACCTTGAAACGCAACAGCCTACAGGCTCTTCAAGATTTCCTCTTGATCTGGAGATGCTCTTTGATCTGGGGCCACTCACTTCCTCTGTAGGTTGTGAATGTTTCTGGTTCTGGGGAGAACCTGGGGCTGTGCTCTGTGCTGGAGTTCCTTTCTCAGAACAGGTGCAGCATGCCATGTGGCCTGGGTGAGGGTGGCGGTGGGGGAAGTGCGTGAGCAGAACTTCGGTACTTTCAGGCCTGCGTACGTTCTGCCTTTCCAGAGTTCTCCCCCTTCCCCTGCTCTGGGTAGCACCACATGGTGGAAATTACAACTTATCACTTCTCAGGGTGTGATGACAGAGGCTTGGTTCCTTGAATAGAACAGTTTAACGTAAATTTTCAGTCCAAGAAGAACCGTGTATGTGTGTGTGCATGTGTGTGTGTGAGAGTAGAATGAGAGAGAGAAAGCAAGTGAGAGGAGGGATTGGGCATTATTTAGCATGCAAAAAAGAAAGAAAGAAAGAAAAGAAAAAGAAATGATGACAGCTAGAGAAATTAATACATCCTACACCTGCAGAGAAAAAGCAGCAAAGGAACTGTCCTTTCAGAACGGAAGGTGTTCACAGATCAGCAGTTGGACAGTTGGTGGCAATGTGGGGGGTGTCTGCCTATGACTGGATTCAAACTGGTCATGCTGTGTCTGTGGTAGCAGAGGTCCTCCCCAGGTCTACCCAATTCTTTCCTTTCGCTCATCCTTGGCTTTGCCTCTCTCTCCATCTGGGATCCAAGGGACCTTTGCTGGACTTCTGAAAGCAATCCTTCCCACAAGGTAACTCTCCTCTTCATCACTGAGGATTGAACCCAGGGGCACTTCACCACTGAGCTACATCACCATCTCCTATGGGCTGGATATGAGGTGTCCTCCAAGAGCTCACATGTGAGACCATGCAAGAATATTCAGAGGTGAAATAGTTAGATGATGAGAGCTGCAACCTCATCAGTGCATTAATCCAGTGACATGGACTAACTGGGTTGGTAACCGTAGGCAGGTTGGAGGAAGGAGGTCACTAGGGGCATGCTTTTATATTTTGTCCTTGATGAGCAGAGCTCCCTCTCTGCTTCCTGATTGTGGGGAACTTCCCTTAGCCATGACCTTTCACCATGATATTGTGCCCTATCTTGGACCCAAGAGTTATGAAATCAGCCAACCATGGATTGAACCTCTGTAACTGTGAGCCAAAATAAACTTTTCCTCCTTTAAGTTGTTGTGGGGTATTTTGGTAAGTGGGGCAATAGCTAATTAACTAAAACACCATCCCTTTTTATATTTTGTTTTGAATCAGAGTTTTGAGAAGTTGCCAAGACTAGCTTCAAATCTGGAATCCCCCTGCCTCAGCCTCCTGAGCAGCTGGGATGACAGATGTACGTCTATGTTTCCCTGCCCCTGTGTTCCTCCTTTTTTCCTACCATCTTGGTTTACTTTCTTTTTTTCTTCCCCATTCCACCTGCATCAGGATTTTTTCTTTCTTCTGTAACACACTTCTGAATAAAGCACAACAAAGAGAAGACAGAAGAAATAGCCAAATACTAAGCAATAATTTTGACAGATTTTTTTCTTTATCAGAGCATTAAGAATCTAGCTATAGGCAGTTCCACTGTATAAAGCAAATTACACAGATATGGTCCTTGGTACCAGGGTACCAGCAATCTAATTCTTTGGGGGTATGTGCTCCTTGTATCTTTCCTAAATTCAGAGTAGCTATGGGCACTCGTTTTATATTTGATTGAATTATTTGAAATTGCTGATGCGCAACCATTGCTGATCTACAAAAACGGCAATTTCATATCATTCAATCTATATTTTAAGTTATCCAACTGATAATTTTTTGATGGATTATTTTTGGGGGAGGAGGGCATTCTGCTGGGTCTAGATTATGCCAGAAGAAATTGACCTTGTCCCATCTTGCCTCTGTTACTGCAACAGCTTCCCTTCCAGATGGCTTCTTTGCCTCTGCCTGAAATATTGTCCCTCTAATCAAGTCACTGTCCTGATTAAAATCATCAATGACTTTACAGGATAAAAACAACATTATTCAGCCTGATGCACAGGTCTCTTCTACACGAGGCCCTGATCCACTTTTCTAGCTTCTCACTGTCACTCTGTTCCATGCACCATTGGTTTTAGCCATGGTTCCAAAAAACATACTGATGCTGTCACATCTCTATGATTCTGTTTCTGGTTCCTTCTTCCAGGAATGTTTGTTCTCCTCTAATCTGATGGGGAAACCAATATATACCCTGAAAGATCTCAGCTTTAATGTGTCCCAATTTTCTTATTATTCCTTGACTCATCCCTGGGTGTATTAGTTGAAACTTTCCCTGGATTCCCATTATGTAGCAACTCAAAACTGTGATCCCATTTTCCCATTCTATTATACATATTTGTAAGTATGTATCTGTGTTAGTCAGCTTTCCATCACTGCAATAAAATACCTGAGATAATTGACTTAATCAGGAAAAAGGTTTATATGGCTCATACTTTCAGGGATTTCTGTTCATGGTCACTTGGCCCTATTTGGGCCTGTGGTGGCACAGTACATTTTGATAGGAGTGTATGGCAAAGGATGTCTGTTCACCTCATAGTGGCCAGAAGGTAGAGAGAGGGCTGGGGTGCCAATATCCCCTCAGGGACATGCCCTCGGTAACCTAATTTCTTCCTACTAGGCTCTACCTCTTAATGGTTCCACCATCTCTCAGCAGCACCGTAGGCTAGTGACCAAGCCTTTAACACATGGGCCTTTGGGGAACACGTATTTTTCCACAGTAGTATCCTTTGATACTTTTTATTCTTCTATAGACTTGGCCTGTTTTTTGCTCTCTCTGAATCCCCAGCATATCCTGCCAGACCTATGGTGAATACTCCATCAATGTTGGTGAAATGGATTTTCTGCCTACAAAATACATCAACACTCTCTTTTCCTATTCAGGACAGAATAAGAAAATCCAGAGGCAAGCAAGTTGCTGATATTAAAGTTAACGAGCTTACAAACATTCTATTTAAATTTGGAAGGAGAGAAAATATTCAAGGCAGTCTTTGTTTTCCCCAAACCTTTTACTTGTCCCAGCTGTGATTACCTATTTTAGAAAAAAAACCTAATATATCTTTAAACAACTACACCACATATTTCTCGCTAAACAACAGGACACCACTCAGATTTAATGTTGAAACCAGCAATAACTTCCATTTAAACATTACTTTATAACCAATGAATTTTTGTTTTCTCCATTAATCAGATTTAATGTAGTCCTCATAGTACATCAAGAGAGTGCAGCTGGCCACGAATATCCTTTTTTTTAGATGATGAAAGTGCTTAGTTCTGAGAGACTGAGATTTTAAAATTCAAATTGATGAGACACTCTAGCCCCAAATGCCAAATCCTGGATCTCAGGGCTCCTTTGCTTTCCTTGACTCCCCAGGCTTAGCAAGTGCCTTGAGAAAGTCAAGTCTGTTTCATAGTTGGAAGAGTTGAGCTGCAGGAGGGGCCTAATCCAATAAGATCCTAGATGAGCGTCCTGTGCCCCTGCAGAGAGCAGTTGAGAAGCCCAGGGACCTGGGGTGCACCAGAGGAGGGGTCTGACCAGGGGGAGGTTACAGAGTTCTTGATTCTGCAGCTTTTTCTGGGAGGCCTGGAGAATGGGCTGGGGATGGGGTGGGCACACAGCAGGAGGAGGGAATGTTTGCCACAGGCAGAGCTGCCGACAGCAGCCGTAGCAGTGGGTTGGTGAGGGAGCACCATGCCAGCAGCTCTGAGCTAATGATGCCCTCTTCTCCCCACTCAGCAGTTGCTCTGAGGCAGACGCAGCGGAACAAGTGTCCCCGAAAGGAATTTGTGTGATTGCTCATTTTGTGCAGTGTTTTTCCATTCTGCCCAATAGATTAAAAAAAAAAAAAATAGAAGCCACTACATTTAGGCTATGGCTCTAGGACCAGAGGGTGGGAGAGGCAGACTGCCTTCCCCCTTCCCCACCCTCCTCATTGTTCCCCTTTCTCATCTCCTTTGACTCATCTGGGATGTCTTTTGGAGAAAGAGAGCAGGGGAGGACAGTGGAAATTGAAAGTTATACCAACTATTGGCTTATAAAACTTGGTGTGTTGGGCTTGCCTGGGGGACCTAGACATGATAGAAGGTTAGTCACAACCTCCATGGTCCTTCTATTTTTTTTTTTTTTAATGTTTAATTAAGCCAAATAACATGTAGAAGTTACAAATTCTATGTCCACTAATTCAAATATGCAAAACTATGAATGAAGGCAGGCGCAGTGGTGCATACCTGCACATTCCCTGCTTTGAAGGTGGGAGCAGGAAGATTCTCTTGAGCCTAGAAGTTTGGGGTCAGCTCAGAAAACGTAACAAGACTTTATCTCAAACAAAAAAGTGTATGTGTAAATTTATTTTTTCATAAATTAGTTATATCATATTTCTACAAATGAGACAATTTAATATTAGACAATTCAGGATGTACTCAATTTAGAGTTTTTATATTCCCACCTTGGAAATTCCTTGGGAATTCTTCCAAGTTCCCAAGAGCTTATGTGGCATGAAGACCTTGTGGTTGGGATGGTATCTGGTCTTTGATCTTTGCCTGTTTTTTCTCTGGTGTCCACAAGGAAGTGGATTTTCACCTGGTCTGGAAAGATTTCCACTAGGAACGTTTGGCTACATTCTCACGGAAACTGAGAGGCCACCTCAGATCCACAAGTCCTTTTTGACTTCCTCATGTCTCGTGTGTGTGTGTGTGTGTGTGTGTGTGTGTGTGAAAATCCCCTGTGTTTTCCCAAAGGTAACTGAAGGATGGAGAAAGCTCAGAGGAGCCAGCCCCGTCAGGCCTTCCTTTCACACATGCCCTGGTGCTCCTGCCTCCTATGGATAATGGCATGGTGGCACTTTCACGGTTCCTTCTGGCCTATGAGGCACAAGTCCTCTCTGGTCTTAGATTCCCAGGCTTTTCTGGAATTTCTAACATTCCTTTCCCTAAAATGTGGTGTAAGGCACAGGATAGGGCTTTTTCCCAGAGAACTCTTGGCATCTAAGCTCTTTTCTTTACCTTTGGATGATCTGCCCTCATGTAGCTGATGGGATCTTTACCTAGTCTGGGGCAGGCTGATCTGATCCTTCTTGTTTTACCCAAGCCTATGTTTACATGGAATAAGCGTTAGCCTCAGAATCTTTTGTAGCTTTTCCTTCTTGATACTCAATAGCCAAGAATTTGAAGCATAGAAGATTTTTTCTCAAACAATTGTCTCCAGCAATCATTTAAGGACATAGTTTTGAGACTTGAAAGAAATATGCTGTCTTCTGGTATTTCTGCTATAACCATCTTCCTGAAGGTAACTGAGTATGTCTACTTAATGGGTGAGGAAAAGACAAAGGTCCTGGAGACGGTGGGCAACCAATTTGAGATAACAATATCTCAAATTGTTATCTTGCCATTCTTGTGTTGAGTTCTTTTTAAGGATTTATGATAGATACCACGAGAGTTGCTCTTCTAGATTCTATTTCTAGATTGATCTAGTAAGCATTATATTGTTTTAATCAGGTCCATCACAAGAAGATTGAGTCCCTGCTATAAGCTATAGGATATGGGTTCTGCTGATTTAGATGAGTTTCACACTGCATTAGACATCTTAACTTTTTCTCAAAGATGGTGCTAGAAGAAACCAAGTTAGGGTTCAAGGACGATTACCAACCTACCATTGCTAGAGCTTCAGCAGACCAGCATCTGAAACCTGATGTTAGGGAAGGGTATTTAGGCCACTGATTCTATTTTCCCTTCATCCTAATCAACATATTCCCCAAAAAACTTTACATAAAAAAAAAAAACAACTAACTTAATCCATTAGGAAGAGTTGAGAAAATCCATTTTCTATTTGTTTTTATTTTTCCAATAGGGCTAGGAAGTAATAAGGAGGAAGGCAGTAATCAAAATAAGTGACCAGGGGGGCATATGTGGAATGAGACGAGAATAAGACCAGGATGGAATGCTGGTGCCCATACTATTTAAAAGGAAGGGAGAGGGCTGGGGCTGGGGCTCAGTGGCAGAGTGCCTGCCTCACATGTGTGAGGCACTGGGTTCGATCCTCAGCACCATGTTAAAAAAATAAACAAAATAAAGATATTGTGTCCATCTATAACTAAAAAATATTTTTTTAAAAAAGGAAGGAGATAGAATAGGTTCCATGATGGGAATTCAGGAATGGAAAAAACAAAGCTAGAACAGAAGACCTGCCTCAAAAGTCAAGAGACACATTCCAAGAAAGAGGAAGTGACCGAGAATGTCAAATGCCTTGGAGGAGTTAAGAAGATTATAAATGTAATTAGTGACTTTAATAGGGCAGTGTCAACAGAAAGCTGAGGGAGGGAATCCTGCTGTAGAGTGGCCATGGTGGTACAGGGAGCAGTAAGTATAAATCAGTATTTTCCAACGTATGCTCTTTTGTACAACTGCCGTAGCCAATCCACCTTGGAGAGAGAATTTTGTGGTTAAATGCAAAAATGATGGGAAGTATAAATTTAAACTCCTGATTCTTTCTGGTTTGTCTTTGGTTGATGCAGATATTCAAATGTTAGATTTCTCATAGGTCCACTTCTGTGAATTGTCCTGAGACCACTGCCCCGTTTTGGGGACCTCCCTATATGTCTCTGACATGAGTGATAGCTCTGTTGGTCAGTTACTTTCAATTCTTTCTCAGATGATGAATCGAACTTCTGATGAACCCCCCTACCATTGATTCTATTTACTGAGGTCACCTCATCATTCCATGGTTGTAGTGAACTCTTGAGTCTCAAATTCATCTCCTTTCCATAGACACACAGGACTCTATCCTTGCTCCAAGATCAGGGTCAGGGGAAGTTCCCCTCAGTCCTCAGGCTTTTGCAGGCAAAATCTCCATAGGGTTATGGCTATAATTAGTCACCCAAATGCTCAGTGGGAAAACCTGATTCAGGCACTTAGTCAACGCCATTGGCCCTCAAACAGGAGATATGTGTGTGCATGTGTACAACTTGATCAAATCATTAAGTAAGAACAGGCAGTGTGTGTGTCTGCGTGTGCAGATGTGCACACCTGCTTGTATAACCTGATCAAAAATAAGACATTTGTAGTGCCAACATCTTTTGGAAAATCTTCATTCTCAATTGACCAGATAAAGATCCTGACCTTTGGGGTCATGTTTCCAGATTCAGAGAAGAGCCTTAACCTTGAATTTGAATGTAGACTTCCATATTGGTGGTTGTCCAAAATAATTTTGTGGCTCTTCCTATATCTTTGAATTTTTGAATCACCCCAGTATCAAATCTGACATCCATTCACTTGTTCCTGCTATGCCCTAAGATCTCACTTCTCCACTTCACCATGAGATGAAGTTTTGCCCCCACTTACAGTGGGAGAATAAAAATCTTATAAAAAGTGGGCACGATTGGCATTTATGGTTTGGTACATGTGCAGGATTGGTACACGTGCTTGCCAGGATGTGCCTTTTATTGGCCACAAAGCCTTTGAGAGTATTTCCTGGTTTATCACTACACATGAATCCCTTTTACTTTTAAAAAGTCTCCTCTATCTTCACTTGTACATCAAATTTATGTGTGTGTGTTCCCCCTCTTGTACTTTTTGCCTCTGCTTTGAGTTTCCAGAAGGTTTGCTGGGTTCAGGAGTTTAAATGTTGGGGGAGAGTTACCGCTTGTCTGCACCTAAAATACTCAGGGTGCTACCTCCTGCCAGTTCCTCTGCGCTGAGTCCCTCCCCTGCCACCCCAGCAGCCTGCACATCCCACTGTTGAAGCACTTCTTACCCTGAACCTCAGGGATTTGCGAACATGTTTTCCCACCTCTCACTCTGACTACTGGTGCATGGAGATAGTGCACCCTTTTATTTTTACAAGCCCGGCACCATGCTGACACATAGTAGGTACTCACTGCTGCTGGCTAGATAAATGAATTTCACTTTGTGACCCAGTATCCACCAAGGGGTTGGATTGGGAATATGCCCATTGCTGAAGACACTCATGCTTTCCACCCAGAGATTATTACAGATAAAAAAAAGGTCGCATGTGTGGAGGACGCTGGTGGTGGTGTGTTTTGAAAGGGGGTAAGAAGAGGATTCCAGGGCAAGGAGAATCAAATTCCTTGGTCTTCTCGATAAAGTGAACTGAGAAGGACATGAACTTTCTCCCTACTCTGAACTCCCTCTGTACTCGCTGCTGGCACCACTCATTTTAGTACTTAATTAGCATGTTGCCTTAAATTAAAGTTGCCCAGGATCATGGAGGGGTCTAATCTGCATAGTTACCTCAGGAATTCTGTGCTGCCACAGCAGGTTACACAGGGCGCTGTTTTCATGAAGTCTCCTGAGTCACTCGGGAGGCACCATGGTAGGAACTTTGGAGAACAGGGAGAAGAGAGATAATGGCAAAGCCTGCCCCCTGGTCCCTTGGGAAAGGGCTTTGGGAAGTTAGAACACTTATCCCAAAGTAGGAAAAGTTAACGGATAGAGCCAGGCCTCAGATGCTGGGGTGGGAAGAAGGCGAACAATGTTTCCAGAGAATTCTAGGATTCACTCACTCTTCTCTTCCCAGACCATCTGAGATGGAGCTACAGACATTTAGCAAGTGGACCAGGCTGCAAGGCCAGGACACCGGGTGGGAAGACCTCCTTTCACTTGGGAATGAGGAGCAGGCACCCTCACAGAAATGGAGGGAGCCAATGCCTGAGGGGAGAGAGATGGGACCAGAGCTTTGGGCAAGGGCAGCCGAAGCCTGAAGATGACCTTTCTTCTGCTACTACTTCATGTAAGCTGCTCCTACACAGAGAGGGAGGTGGACACAGCAAGGCCTTTATCAGCCTATGGGCCACCAGCAGCCATGCTTGGGCATTTTGAGTCAAGGGAATTCTTGGTGTGGGGTGGCGTCAACAATCTCTGTCTGCAGTAGACTGAGAAGTTCAGGTGACAGTTCTTATTAAACCCATTCCTTTAATAAGTCTGTAAGCCATAAAATACCAGGCAAAGAAAAAATATTTTAGTAAAGTCATCGTGGCCCCAGTGCGAAGCCTTGGCTTTTATCTGTTGTTTTGTTATGGTAGTGATTATTATGATTATCTCCCTTGAGCTTCCTCTCAACAAGTGGCTCCACCACCTGAATATTTAAAAGCCCCAATACAACTGACATATATTAAACAGTTGCATTTTTAAACCAACACATATAATTACCCACACAAAACATTCCCTCACACCCGTTTGCCAGGATAGTTGCTGGGCTGCAAATTATGGCCCGACACATCCTCTTTCTGCCTGTGTGGCCGGGTGCTGCATTTCTCTCTTTCCCTTTGCTCTCCACGGCCAGGGTGGGGGGAAGGGCATGGATAATTTTCTGCTATTGATGAGCAGATGATGGGCTGCTTCTGATTATCTGCACCATTGCTTTCCAACATTAACATGTATAAGCGAGCGTTGGTTTTATACTTGTCCAGTGGGCACCCTCAATTAAGTTCACAAGGGGCAAAGGCACTGATGGACACTCTCCAGTGCCTGGAATGGTGCTCAGTAAACTGTGCCCCCCACCCCCTTGGCTGCTTGAGTGATCGCCAAATAGCAGCACTTGCCTTTGTCTCTTCTCACGTCTATTTAGCCACAGTTCACACATTGGGGTTTAGAGCCCATTTTAAAACCTAGATTCTTCTGATCTTGGTGCAAAGAACATGCTGGAACAACCCTTACTGACAATCTGCACTCGCAGTAAAACCCTCTAACAGTGGACAGATGTAGCTTTCTGCCCAGGCATTGGTCAATTTCCCTTCTCATCTGTCATCATGTCTGCTGGCTTCTGCTGGAGTATAATGCCCTCCCTCCTTTTATTTCTCCTTCCTTCTGGAATTTTTTTTTTTAATTTTTTTTTTTTTTAGTTGTAGATGGACACAATGTCTTTATTTTATTGCTTTGTATGTGGTGCTGAGGATCGAACCCAGGGCCTCATGCCTGCAAGGCAAGCGCTCTACCGCTGAGCTACAACCCCAGCCCCCTTCTGGAATTTTTTAAAATGTAAATATCCCAAGATAGGCAACACAGTAAGTAGTACCTCCTGGTGTAAATAAGCTTAAGGACCTAATGAAACTGAGATCTTTAAGATGGGACTCAGGTAAAGGCTAAACGTTGTTGAAATATCTGTGGTAAAAGGACCTCATTTAACATGAGGCAGGGGGTGAAGAAACAGATTAGTCAGTGTGGAATGTTCTTAGGGATGGACATGGGCGTGCTTTATCTAACAGGTTGTCAGTGAGTGTGTTGGGAGGTGGAAGATGGAGTAGGATCTAACTTCAAAAATAAAAACAGAACAGAAATCAAATGTAGCTTTCAGTTACATCTTAAAGGGAGCCATAACTGTAGCCTGGAGACCAATGCTACAGAAACTTTTATATTTTTTTTCAGGTTTATAACTTCACCATATTTATTACCTCTGCTAGTTTTGGGTCCCCCTCCTCTATAGTTATTAACAATAAACCCTTAAAATGACAAAGGCCTTACAGTTATCTTGGGGAAAACAAGAAAGAAGAGAAAGCTGGGCAGACTTTCCCCTATGCCACTGACAGATTTGGGAGAGAATAAAGCCACATTAGGTGATCAATAGAATAAAAAGAACAGAAAGGAGTCTGGAGGAGGCAGAGGCAAGAGTAGGAAAGATGCAGGGCTTGCAAGAGGAGGGCCCACATGGCGTGGCGGCAGGAGCTGAGGTGGGAGTCCAGGCTGGGAGGAACTGCAGGGAGCACCTGCCCTGGCTAAACCTGCCCCAGGACAGCTCAAAGGAGCCACTTCCATGAGGTCCGGGCACCTCCAGATTAGAAGGAAAGCTCTTAGTTTCAATGCCAGGCATGTGCTTTTCTTCTTGAGCTGTGTTGAGATCACA
The DNA here is from genome assembly GCA_004024805.1 of Geosciurus inauris. NCBI lineage: Eukaryota > Metazoa > Chordata > Mammalia > Rodentia > Sciuridae > Geosciurus > Geosciurus inauris. Next base: position 49,209 of record PVHX01005821.1, on the reverse strand, counting down.
TTTGTGCAAGCGTCTTCCTGCAGAGAAAGGTCTTCATATTAAAAATAAAGTTCACGTGTGACACACTTGATATTTCTAGTGGCTTTCTACCTGTCCGGCCCAGGGAGAATCTTGGTTCCATTGTCCGTCACTGCCTCTGTACATTCCTTCCCTCCTGCGTGCAGTTCAAGTCATTGAATTTAGTCTATAGAGCTTTAGCAGAGTATGGTCTAATTGTTGCATTCCCAGCTGCTTGGAACCATATTCCCAGTGCTGATTTGAACTTGAGAAGAATAAAGCTGGAGTGGTTTTTGGTGGTGCTAGGGATTGAACTTAGGGCCCTGTACATGCAAGGTAAGCACTCTACCAATTAAGCTATATCCCCAGCTCTTGGAGTGTTCTTGACTTAGGGTAAAAGGAGGCTTGTGGTTGGGGGATAGAAGAGCTATCTTTCAACACCCTTTCCTTTCCCATGTGTGCAAACTCCTGCTGTGCACACATTGTTGTTCCTGGGCGAGGCTAAGAGCCTGGTCTCTCAACTTCTCTGCTTTGCTGCTGTGGGATTCATGACAAAGTTCCTTACAAACAAAACTTCTTCTCATGTAAAATATCAACTCAGACTTATACATAGCTAATTGACATGTATTTAGTGCATGGAATGAGTACACAGAGTGAGATCTTTGCTTCAAGTCAATCACCATACATTTTTCATTTATCTTTCGGTTGGCATGTGTGTTTTGTGGCAACTTTGATAAATATCACCAACTTGGTTGGGTGGGCATTTCAGGCTTCCAAACTGAAGCAAAATGGTAGCCAGTGATGACTTTTAAATATGCATAATTTTCAGAAATTGCAATGGATCTTAGATTTTTTATGAAAAGTGATGTACTAGCAGAGATTGTTAAAAAATAGATGTGAGTGCCACATATGTCATTCTGTGAATGACACTTTAAATTTTGGATGATGCTACAACATTCTCTCTTTCTTCTTCCTAGTGGTGTCTTGTGAATGTGTCTTGTAAACGATATTCCTGGTGAGACTAGGGGAGGTTTGGCCTTAGTATGGACCCTGACAAGAATGTAGATGCTCAGTTCCCACCTCCCCTGGGATGGGAATTGAAACCTCGTAAGAGCTGCTGAAACGGTAGCACACTGATGAAGTGGAGAAGCAGACTTATAAAATAAATCCTGCCTGCTACAGAGTGGGCTGTGTGTGGGAGGGAGGGAGGGAGACCCATGGAGAGGCAGAGAGATGGTCTGACCAATTTAGCAGAGATGGAGCCACAGCAAATTTGATGAAGACGCTCTCAGAAGTAATTGCTGCTGTCGCTTTAGAGCCCTGTGGAAAAATAACGTGAAGCATCAAGAGAAATGAATTTTCCCTCAAGTCACTAAGTGAAGAATCCTCAAAATAAAGTGTTTTTTTTTTTCTTTTTTTTGTTGGGGGCGGGGAGCAAGAGAGTGGGGGCGAGGAGAGAGAGAGAGGGGGAGAGAGAGAGAGAAAGGGATAGTTTTCCTTTCTTTTATCTGGAATTCTGAATAATGAGACCCCAGGCTGGAAAGGAGGCTTCTCAGAAGAGCTAGTGAGGACAGGGAATGGACCCAGAAGGAATCAAGACGGGCCCACATCTGGAACGCTCGGGTTCTCATTTTCTCCATGAGTGAGAATACAGCACAGGACATCAGTCACAGTCAGGTTGCCCGTCAAGGCCGCCCGTGCTTCTCCTCTTGCTCCTCTTGCTCCTCGAGGCCTTTACTCTCTCTCCGAAAAACAGGTGTATGATGTGTGCTTGGAATTTTGACCTGTTCCTTTGATGCTATTTAATTTGGTTTTTGTGTGTGATGTTTTACTGGGTATTACTACTTCTTTCTCTCATTCATTTTTTTTCCTACTTTTTCAAAATGTTTTTATTCATGTAGTGTAGTTGTACATAATAGTGGGGCTCATTTTGACATATTCGTACATGCGTGGAATATAATTGGCCCATTTCAGTCCCCAATACCTCCACTTTCCCTCCCCTCCTCCTTCCTTTCCCCTTCCTCTACTCTCTTAGTCTTCCTTCTATTTATTTATTTATTTATTATTTGTTTATTTATTTTTAAGTGGTGCTTCATAATTCTACATAAAGGTGGGATTCCCTGTGGGATATTCAGATATGTACTAGCATACTTTGCTCGATTTCATTCTGCAGTTTCTTTCTTCCCAGAGTCCACTCCACTCATTTTCCTTCAGTTTTCCTGGTACTTCCCCCTTCCCTCCTTTATTGACATTAAATTCTTTTTATATATTATATATTTTTTAGTTGTAGATGGACACAATATTTTTATTTTATTGATTTTTATGTGGTGTTGAGGATCGAGCCCAGTGCCTCACGCATGCGAGGCAAGCGCTCTACCACTGAGCCACAACCCCAGCCCCTACTTACATTAAATTATTACAGATTTATTTAGCAAATAGTTATGGAGCAAGGACTATGTTGGCAATAAAGCCTGCATGCAAGTCCTTCTCACTGAGGTCTGAGGGGCCACCTGCTTGCCATGTCTCCTCTTTCTGGAGCTATGTTGGAGACATCTGCGTCTTTCAAGGAATATGAGGGCTTGAGGTATGGATGGGAAGTTACCTCACCATCCAAGAAGGGAGGAAACCTCCAGGGGCGCTTTTTGCTGGGGCATACATGGGGCCCTGGAGTGTGGCCCACTCCAGGGAGCAGCCTGTTGTCTGGTAGGGAGGGGACTCAGAGGGGACAGGAAGATATCTTAGATGTCCTCTTCTTGTTTGTGGTGCCTCCATGGCAAGACTGGGAATAGGAAAGCACTGGCATGTTACCAGACAATGCTTTCCACAGACTCTCTTCTCATGTGCCTCTGGGCATTCGGGACCAGGATTCTGCCCACACTTCTGGTAATGGCAGGAAGGGAAAGGTGTGTTCCATACCTTCCTTCAGACGGGTGACCTCTCTGTCCACTCCCTGGGGAGGAGTGTGGGAATAATGACACTGTACTGTGCCAGGGCACACAGATTACTTGTCTAGGATGGACAGTTTGGGGTTTTTCTTTTTAAATCATTGCTTCATTAGTACATTCCTGTCTGTCTCCCTGATCTTATATTTCAGTTTCTGGCAGGTTAATCAGGAGACTGTAGCTAAATCATCCATTGTCTGTGGGGCGCCGGCCACCCTCGGAGGCACAGCTAAGCATGAGGCCTCTCTGGCAACAGTGGTTACTTTCCACCCGGGGTTCCGCATCCCGGAGTCCTGCAGCTGCTGGTTACCACGTACGCCTCCCTTTGGTTTTGTTCTCAGAATGTCACAGTGACCAGCTTGCAGGTGGCATCCTGCTATAGATGCTGGCACAGATTTTCAAACATTATGCTGCCTGTACTGATTTCCCCATTATTTGTTGACAATAATACTTGCTTTGATCCTCTTCTCTCTCCTCTCTCATCCTTCCCCCCTGCACTGGGTTTCTTCCTGATCACTCAGACTCAGCAGTCAGAGAAAGAAGCCCTTTATTTTAAGGCTAGTCCTAGGCTTTTTAGATTTATTTGGACTCAAATTCTGCCACGAGCAGCCCAGACCCCGTGGTTCTTACGGACCCCTTCCTCACTGTCACATCCAAGCCGATGTCCCCTCCCGACTCTCTCCTTCTTCATGTCAAAGGCAGGCATGATTATTTCATCCCTTTCTGAATCCACTAAACGTGAGAAACAGGAAATTCCCCCCATGTCAGATGGGCCCACTGACCTCTGAACAGTCACACTGACCTCTGAATGGTCACACTGACCTCTGAACGGTCACACTGACCTTTCCTCTTCTGCTGCAGTTCCTGAGGAACAAGCTTATTTCATATTGAAATAAACAAGTTTCATAGGTTCTGTGAATAGAATATTTGTGGTCTGTCAGCAGGAATGTGAGCGTGGGGGAAGGGGAGAAGGAGAGTGGCGATTCTGGGGGTCATTATGTTCTTTGCGGCACGCACGGGATTGCCTAGAAGAAACAGCCCCCACCAGATGGGTTCTTCCACCATCCAGGGAGACTCCTGGGGCCATGTGCAAAGCACAGTCCATTGCAGGGCAGGGCGACATTGATGGAAAAGTGGGGAGGGGAAGATGAGGTGAAAAAAGATGCACTCCTCCATGTCGCAGGCATGCTGAGGGCTCCCTTTGTGCACTCTGGAGCCCAAAGATGACGATGGTGGCCAACACACCATTTCACTATCATTTTATTTTTCTTTTCTGAGTCCTGCTTCACCCTCTTGATTCAGAAGTAGCCATCTTTTCACATTTTGGTTTGTGTTTCATTTCATCACCTGGAACACAGCTACTTGTTCATCATCTCTTCTTTCCACCCAGCGGCGAGCTCTTTGCAGGCAGAGTCCTGTCTCGTTGACCTATGTATCCATGAGGCCAAGGGCATCCACACCACCAAGCATAGCTCCAGGTGCACATTGGTGATTATTAGTATGGATTGTGCCAAACTGGATTTCCTGCTTCCTGCACTCTGCTCTAGTATTCCAAAAGCTCAGTGGGCTGCATGGGTGCGCAGGGCCGGCATAATTGCACGGAATGAACCCCAGCACCTCTCATGTTCACTGGCCAGGACCCCCTTGCTCCATGGTGGTGGAGTTGTGGTGGTAGTGTGTGTGTGTGGGGGGGGGAGTCAATGTGATTGAAAGGATTGAAGAAGAGTATGTCACGAACTTAACTAAATGATTCTCTTAACCAGCATCAGCCCATTGAACTGTCCCTTCAATTTTAACTGTTCTATCAGTCAAACAGCTTACTCAGCTTTTCAGAGCCTCTTATTTGATCTGAAAAACATGGGCAACACTTCAGCCTCCAATCTGACTTTAAGCCTGTTAGAGAGAATGCATTTTCTCTGGATTAGGGGACACGTCTTGGTGTATTGGAAAAGCATCAGCTGCATCAATGTCTTGACGAGTCACAGTAGAATTGGGAGTGTGGCGGCCTTCACATCACTGCTAACAGACTCCTTCATTAGCAGTTAACCTACTGGGCCACTCCCCGTGGCTTTAGAGATGAGGTGCCTAATATGCCTCTTTTTCTTCCACTACACTTTTTTATTTGTTCAGGTCATTAAATAGTCAAATTCTCTTGGGTTATGCATTCAAAAGAAGCAAAGATTTGCAGAACACCCCATGGGGCTTAGCTTCCTGGATAGGACTTGCTGTGGCCACATCTGCCCCTGGATGATGGAGTTGTTCCTCCTAAAATTTAAACACATAAACTTACTTAATCTAAAATGTCTCCTTTTCTTGTAATATCTCCATTCTCATCAACTACTATTTGTAAAATAAAAGGCTGGAGAAGCCCCTTTGGGGAGATCCCCTGCATGGAAACCTTCAGAGTGAGAACTAAGGTTCTGCACAAGCATGTTTCCTGTTTGTCATGCCTGAAATAAATTCTCTACCTGTGTTTTTAGCTCAGGATTTGATCATAGTGCCCCAAATCACTACTCCTAGGGAGACTTAGCCAAGGACATTGTGTTCCAATTCCATGATGAAATGCAGATTTCCCATTGAACCTAATCAACCTTCATTTCAGAAGGTTGACAAGATGGATACTTAAAAATTTCAGTTGGTTAAATTTATGGTACTGAAAAGAGTCCATTCCAAGAATATTCTCTGATTCTAAAGCTATAGAATTTTTATTTGATTGTGTATTAAATTACATTTTCATTCACTTCAAGTCCTTGCTTCTCAATTTTGTGTCCCTCATAGAGAGACAGACTTGTTGACAGTCACATTCGTCTCTGAAACATTCCGTCCTGGATGGAAAAGATCTACAGTCTTTCATCATCCATCCATCAGTTGATCTCTAGGCCTGTAGAGGTTTTGCATGAGAAAGCAGTCTTTCTAGTCAGGAAGGCAGAATTGTGTAGTTTGAGTTACTAACCATGTAACAGGGATTTGCTCCTTTTTAACGTGAGCCAATTTCCTTGTGTTTCTGTGGGGTGGATGCTATTGTTTCCTTTCCACAAATAACAGTTTCTGGACTTACAGGGGCTTCTGTGTGCTTCCCTCAAAACACACAGATAAGAGGAAGAATGAGCACTCAAAGCTAGGCTTGACACTTCGCAAAACAGTTGCTTTTTCAATATTCTACAAAATTCTTCCTCGAAAATCCTTGTTGCTGGCCAGCAACACGTGGACTATCAAGGGACATAAAACCCTGCCTGCTCAGCTCATATGTGGCCTCAGAGTCCATCCCACTCAATACTGCATCTAAGTAGCCCCTCTCAAGCAATTTCTGCTAGTAAGCAGAGTGAAAATCAACTCCTGTCTCTGAAATCATCTCGAAAATCTAAAGGCAGAACTTTGTTGCTAGACTATAAGGTCATGACCCTAACCCTCTCTCCCTGGGAAGTAGCTCTACTAAAGAGGCAGTGGTAAATGCAGAAACCTGGGAGGCCAGTGACCTGGAGAGGCAAGGCCGGGGTCAGCAGGAGACTTCAAGGACACAGCCCAATGACACACATAACACTGTAACACACCTTGTTTTTCAGTCTGTTCTGAGAACCTTCTGCCAAGAGGTTCTTTAACCTTACAACTGACTATCCCATAGGGTAGAGCAACCAGATTTGTCTCCTAGTCTCATTCTCTCTTTCAGCTCACTTTAAACAGGATATATAATCATGTTACTTAACGATTGCATGCTTATCCTCACGGAGCTTGCCTGTGCTCCTTAACATCATTACGCAGTTAGCTAGCATTGTCTTCTCTTTTCCAGATCATTCCAGCACTCCCTGTTCGCCTTCTACCTCCAGCAGCTTCAGCATCCTAGTCAGACATTCTGTGCATCAGGCCTTCACCATCAGCATGGCCACACTTATCCAAGAGTCGGGTTGTCTTGGGCTACAAATGGTGTGCCCAGCTAGGATCCCAAGGTCAAACTGTGACCTGTAGATGACATGAATAGGTAACAACACACTTAACTTTCTCCTTTGCACACACAATTTTAGAACACTTGACAAATCATACCATAGGACAAGAAGGCTCCTCTGGTATCTATAACTCAGCCGAGTTCTAAGCAGGTGTTGATTGTTGACAGGAAGGCCTTGGGTTTTCTGAAGTCTGGGATGGATTTGGTGATGTGAAATTGAGGCCTGGAACCAAGCACAATTGCTTTGTATATTAGAGGATAAGAAGCATTGAAGTTTCTGGGCAAGAGAACATCCAGGAATTAAGTCACAGGCAAAGGGGTATTTATAAAATTAGATGCAGAGAAATCTGTAGTTTCAATATGACTTAGAAGGCAATTTGAGATATAAGCTTGTCCAGCAGTTGAGAGATTTGCAGCAAGATGTCATATATGAAGTTTATCCATCCCTGGTAGATGCCAGTATTTATTTTGGAGTGACTGGATTCCTTTGGTGGACTTTGAAGAGGTACTAAGTTCTACATCCAGGTTGAGGGTCAAAAACAGATGTAGTAGGTCTGCGTGGAGGGCTGTAAGGGCCGGGGAGGAAAGGCCTTCCATGACCTGAGGGAGGCATTTTAAAGTCAGACTAGAATCCTTGAATCGAGGTATTGACACTATCAGGTGCAGATTTCCCAACCTAGAGTTTCTCTTCTGAAGCACAGAACACACAGATGATTTCAAGAACTATTTTCTCAGTTCTATTAATGTTGGTACTTAACTAATATCATTCCAAGTGTGTGGAAGGGTAGCTGAATCACATCCTGTGGAAGCTTTAGTGCAAGTGTCTACAAACTACTACTGGTAGCCAAGTCCATCCAGCCCACTGCCTGGTTTTTGTAAATAAAGTTTTATTGTAACACAGCCTCTCCATTTGCTTATGTATTGCATATGTCAGCATCCATGGCACAGCAGAAGAGTTGAGCAGTAGGGACAGGGGATATATGGCTCAGAAAGCCTAAAAGGTATTCTGTTGGGCCCTTTAATATGTTTGCCAAATCCTGCTTTAGGGCATTAGGTATAAAGTAGTTCTAGTTCTTTGGGGGGCCCCAGATGAGAAAGGCTTGTCTGATAGCATCTTCGATTAAGTAACCAACTTAGAATTGAGCTAGGAATATGTCTTCACTAGTGTCAAACTTCTAGTTATACATTCCCAGGGAGTAGAGATGGACTGTATAGGCCTTGCTGGTCTTTGCCAAAGAGGGTAATTGAGTCTGAGTCATACCTGACAGAATGGAGACTAAAAAGAAGATGGCACCATGGTTTCAACTTTGCCAGGATGCCAGCTGGTTTATGCCATGGCTTTTACACTTAAACCCACCTGGCCAAAAGGCTCACATGATGGAGCTCCAGGTCTGTTGGAAACAAGGGGAAACTCAAACTGTAGGTAGCTGCCTTTCTCAAAGGAGCACTGTCCTCCTAGGTGTAGACACGAGAGTGGTGGCAGGCCAAAGCATCAGTTTTATCTGAGATCTCTTTGAATCCATTTTGCATATTCCTAATCTCTTCTTTGCCTCTTTCCCATTAAAGATCTCACACCTGAGGCTAGAGAACTGAGTCAGGTGTGGGCTCGGTTCAGAGATAGGACTTCTTTGGGGCTCCCTGTCCCTCAATGACCCTGCTGCACCTTTCCCTGTAACAGTGTATAACCCCAAGAGACCACTGAAGGTTTTTACCCTTGCTCGGACATCCCTTTTATTCAGACCACTACCTTTGGAAGACTCTTAAACAGGAGTTAGAGTTGACATTCTGGAGTCTGTGTCATGTGCCATGTGATTCTTATTTTCTCTCTGCTTCGGGATGTGACTAGCTTTGGATAGCATTTCTTTTCCCCACAATTCTTTTTCTTTAGTAGTGGACTACACCCTCCCTGCACCATTTGCCTTGTTAATTCCCCCATGACTTCTAGAAAGCCTCGGCTGAGACTTCCACAGGGTAACCTCCTTCTTCAGTTAGCTCTTTCCCTTCTCTACCATGATGTGCAAGTCTGGCCGTATTTGCTGGACTAAAAGCCTTCTCTCTTCTCCTCCTTGATTTCTGGCCTAGCAGGAATGACACTCAAATATTTAACCAATAGTTAGCACAGCCACTAACCAAAACCTGATGAGGACTACAAACAAGTCACATGGGCATGTTGGTGTGTGTGGGTGCTAGCTATCAGGCCGACTCCTGGCATTAGCTATGTAGAAAATTATGCCTGTATATATTTTTTTTCCTGTTGGAACCCTTACAGTGATACAGGAAAAGTCAGTGATTTCTGGTCAATAAGATCATCTATTGATCAAACAAATCCTCTTTGGCTTCCAAACCCTGAGCTGGTAAATCTCACCAGGAAGTAGCACAGCAACAATCCAACATCTAAATCAGGACAGGACTCCATCTCTGTTGTCTTCCCAGGTCCCCATTAAGATGTTTTATTGGACCCTCATATTTTCTTAGTGGCCAAATTGCACAAATTTTGAGCATACTCCAATAACTGCATCCCCACAGTGGTGCGCTGGACCTGGCTCTCATGGGCTTATGGGGCTTATGGGACTGGGCATACCTCTTCCCAACTCAAGTTCAGTGACATTATAATGAAAACCCAAAATCAACCATAGAAGTTGTATTTATATCTCAGAAAGTGGTAAATGCTACATGCTATTTTTTCTGAAGAGTGTGTTGTTGAACATTTACCAGTGCATTCTGCAATAAATGAGTCACCTTGAAACTCACCCCAATAATGCTAGAAGTACGTTATGCTGATCTTTATTAAGGTTGTCTTTTTCCTTGAAACACTTTGCATAGCTCTCCCCATGTTCAGAAAGAGGTTCCTCAATTGCTCTGACAAGGATAGACTATCTTCAGTTGAAAAGGGGCAGTTTCCTGGATCCAAACTCTTAAGGAGTTCAATACAGGTCTCTTTGCCTCTCCCTCCACTCAGTGCAGTCTTTGGGTTAGTTACCCTTTTGAATTTAGAACAAAGAAAGCATCCCCGTCCCTTTTCTCATCACCTCTTTTTGAACCATTTGATTCAGGAACATCTCTTTCCCCCTTTTATATCTGTCTATTGGCCTGCAAGTTTTTACTTTCACATTCTGACAGGAATAGGCAGTCTCTTAAGATCTCTTAAGGAAGGCTTTTCTTTCTTTCTCCAGTGGTTTCTAAAGATGATAGTAAGACAATGCAAAGTTTTAAAGCAAATCAGTTTCTTTTTTGAGAAAACTTGGGTCTTTGGGACTATTCCAGGCACAGCTCTTTTTAGCTTTTGAGTTTGTAGTAGTATCTCTGAGATTTTTTTTTCAATTTCTTCATCTAAGAAGAAATCCTCTTTTATAAAATAACAGTTCCCATTCTCTCAAAATTGTCTTTTAATAAAATCCATTATCCTTTGGTGGGTGGAGATGGATTCTGGATCTTTAAAACCTGAAATTTTAATGAAGGCATATGCAATTAATAAATCTGGAGCCTACCCAATATTGTGACACAGGAGATAACCATTGGGATGTCATGGACGTGCTGTGTGATGTAGAGGTTTGTCCCTTCCTATTCTCATGCCTGGCCCTGAATGGGACTCAAAATGACATAAAACAACTAACTTCTTGAATTGCACCGCCCTCTCTTCTCCAAATCTTTTAAGTTTAAGCTCTAATATCTTGAAATATCATCTTTATAAAGATTCCTCTGACTTCCCTGGCAGAGAGTTTATCCCTTTTTGCATACATTTTCCATTCTGCTTATTACAAATGTATTGTCTAACAATCCTTTCCTTCTTCTGCAACACTAGGAAATCATCTTCTTGGACCAGGATACCTTTTAGTCTTCTTCATATCCCCAGGAGCCAGGAAGGTATTTGTCGCATAGTTGGAACTTACTGACATTTGCAACATTCTAGGATTTATCTAGTTTACATAAAAAATTAAGAGGTGTCTTGGAAAATCAGTCATTGGAAGCAGTGATCCATTTGAAAGTGATTGCTCCTTTAGATCTGACCTGGTGATAGCACGAAGTAAAAGTAGCAACGTTTCCATTGAGATGAATTCTTGAGTTCTTTTGCTCCTCTCTAGTGGGCTCCAAACCCACTGTGAGTTTTACAGTTGAAGGTCTGATGGCAGAAATGTTCAGAGTCACATCTTACTTGGGGTGGTCAAATGTCTTAGCCTAATTGGCTAGGGCCTCTGTGTTTTATGACTTAATGAAATTGGCCCAGGATTTGAAATCGGAAGACCTCAATTTCCATTCTTGGTTGGACCAATTAGCATCTTTGTGGCCTTAGGCAAGCCATTAATCTTGGTGAGACTCTTCTTATCCATAAAATGAGCTTAATAATACCCAAGACCTGGAGTTGATTTGGGGAGCATATTGGAGATCTTGTAAACATTTATTTCCTAAGAATGAATGTTTGATGAGTAATTGTTTCTGAAGTGACTGTGGACTTGGACCCTACTGGGCAATAGAGAAACCCAGCACACATATAATTATGAACCAACTGCCATTTCTTCTATGACATTTCAGGATATTAATCTCTCCCATCACAAAAAGATTTAGCCTGGAAAGGGCCATGCTTCATGGCTCATCCTGAAGTGGACTATTTTTTTTTTTTTAAGTTTGAACTGATACAATTCCACTGGCTTCTCTGCCTGTAAGTCAGACCACATAGGCTTTTTTTTCCCCCCTTCAAGTCCCCCTCTCAAAGAAAATACTTCAATCTCCTTCTTGTGATTGTGTAACTCAGAAATGTCTAAAGCTATAAGCCTCAAACTTGGCCATGTTCTTTTCCTCACTCAGAAAGAAAAATCAGGGAAGATTTGAAGGAGAAATGTTTGGCTCTATTTTTTTCTTGTGGGGCTGTTATTTACACTTTCATTCTCCTTGCTAATAACATGGTTTTATTGCCTAAGGAATTTCAATATCACCATTCTCTTGATGTACAGGATAGAGGCATATTCCTATTCCAATCAGGGATGGCATGTAAAGCTGGTTCTAATTCTGTAGGCAAGAAAAGCTTTTCATCTTATCTTGGGGTAAGTCTTACAATTTGTATCCAGGTCCACTATTGTAGCCATTGTATGACAAGTTAAGAAGATGAATTTTTTAAAGTCATCTTAGTGCCCCCCAAATCCTTCCCTACTTTTGACACAAATTCTGATTTCATGCCTTCCTTTACCTAAACAGCTTTACTTTTTGTGAAAAGACAAATGGCATTTATTAACCATGGACCTTTCTGCATGAACAAAGAATCTGAAAGGAGTTTTGCAAAGACCTGTCCAAAAGGCTCTTGAAGTAGAATAAAGAGAATGAAGCCGTTACCATTTAATTGATCTATTTTATATCTGAAGGTAGGAGCATAATCGGAATTTACTCAGGTGGAATAAGAATTTCAGAGGTCACCTTCAAAAACGTGGGGAAGGAAGGGATAGCAAGAACCTCAGTGAAGAGAGGGGGTGGACAGAGTGGCATGGGAAGGTGAGATAAGGAACCCAGGGTGCCCATGGGACTTAGCGCTCTGTGCCCAAGAGTGAGTCTCATGAGGTGGGGCAGGCTGGCTGGCTGAGTTTGACTACAGAATGAGTTCCAGTGTCCTTTGGCAGGTTTTCAGTCAATGGCCAGATTGCCACGTGCTGAACTCAGGGGAGACAGAGGTCTAGGCTGTCGGGTATCCCCAGACTCCTCTTTTCCTAGAGTTCCTCACCAAGAGTGGTTCACTGTCAGAAGGAAAAGGAGAGGGAGGAGGAGAAAAAGAGAGGGAGATATTTTAAAAGATACAGTGTTGTTGTAAAAGATACAGCTTCTAAGTTCTGGCATTCTAGAATTTCATATATAAGGAACTCATAGTTGAAAAAAAGTGTTAGGTTGTTAGGTCCTGGGTGGCAAGAAACTTGCTCGAGTTATCTGAGTTGTAAAAATTTCTTAAAAGAGAGCACACAGCAAAAAGGAAGCCAGTATTCTCCTGGGAAGATGGGAACATCTATTATCCATGCTCCCAGGTAGCGCCGAGCAGTAGTACCATCTTCGTTGGTCCTGTCAGAGCAAGAATCTGTCAATGATCTGCTTGCTGATACCACTTACGAGACACTGGTCCTCTCTGTGTGTTCTTTTCTTTGTGTCTTTTCTTTTGTCTCTTCCCACTATTTGGAGATGCAAGGTGAGTAAGAGCATAGACTCTGGAGTTACTCTCTGGTTTCAAACGCGAACACTCTTCCTTATCAGATGTACAAGTTATTTAACCTCTATGTGCCTCAGTTTGTGCATCTGTAAAACAGGGATAACGATGGTGCCTACCTCATTGTTGGTTTTGATAAATAACGAGTTCATTACTTAAAGCCCTTATCAACACCATATTCTGCTCTAACTCCAGAGGAAGATGCTGGGTAACCATACTGTCTCCATGGTGTGGAGCTTTTCTTAACAGACTATCAGATGGCTGTGACCAGCATATAAAGTGACCACAATGGGGGAAGATTTCTGTGTTGCCCACTAAGTAACCACTCCTTGTTTGTAAAACAACCCAGGTCTATGGCCCTCAGAAGTCAGAGGGCAGAAAATTTGCCTTAGAAGAGATGGCGAACACGCCAAGTTTTGCAACTGACAGGCCCACATTCGGAGGGATCCATGCAAAGAGGATGCCTTCTCTAATTAACTAAATCCATCTATCATGCTGCTATGAAAATCTCTGACCCTTCTTTCTTTCCCATTTAACTCATGTAATTACTTCAATTACATATGTCTTCAATTATTATAATTAAGTATTTTTTACCGAAGGCATTCTTAGGTGGTCTGATGTTGGTGAGGTGATCTCTAAGGTTTCTTCCTCTCTTGATATTCAATTATGAAGCTTTAACAATGATTTCTGTGAGTTTTGAGGGCAGGGACCTTGTCTTTCTTGTTTATGCTGTATTCTCATCATTAGAGTAGTGCTTGACATGTGATAAGTGCTCAATAAACATTAGTTGAAGAATTAATTAAAAAGAGGTCTAGACGAGGTAAGAAGTGGTCAGGCAGAGTGATAGCTGGGCGTGCATTCCACGCTCTTCCTCCAATACTTAATGTCTAATGTTCCCCTATTTGAAGAGAGAAAAGGATCCATTAGTCGTTTTTACAGTGGTATTTTGCTCACTACATCACAATAAATCCCCTGGAGATCAGTGTAATGAACACAGCCAAACCCTGAACAGGCTGGGATAGGGGATGGAAACGTTCATACCGGAAGTCGGATGGACATGTTGTTGATACTGAGAAAAACTGTCCCCAAAGGCTCTCTACAGTTGCCATGGATACTATCTTGGGTGCTCTGAGGTATCACTGCACAGTGGAAAGAATCATGCAGAGTTGGGCTCAAATCCCAGGTCTGCTCTTTATTGCTCTGTGTCCTCAAACTGGTGATTGAAAACTCGCCAGAGCTCAGTTTCCTCATTTCAAGATGCCTAGATAGCAGAATTGGTTCCATGGGGATAATAATGGTGGCTGCCATATAGTAAACTTGTCCCATTTCCTACTCTAAGTGGGGCCTATTAACCCTTTTCAATTATTGTGTGCGGTCGGTTCTATTATCCCGACTTAACTGATGTGAAAACCAAGGTGTTTAGAGGCTAATTCGTCAAAGTTTGTACAACTACTAAGAAATGGAGGGAGCTAAGGTTTGAATCCAGACTGGGCTTGAATCTCATACGTTGGCTAGATAATTTATGTAAAATGCCTCACACATCACAGGCACCCAATCCATCAAGCTGTTAGGATTACTCTCCAAAATATAGCCTCCTTGGGGCTTTCTCATTCTCACTTTTTTTTCTCCTTGTCAGAGAGCTTTAAAGACCCTTCTTGCCACCCCCTCCCACTTCCTTACCTACACTGTGAACCTCAGAGACCTTGTAAATGAAGTGAGACAACAGCCACCTCAACTGGATGCTTTCTAGGCGGTATCAGGAAAAGAGTCAATTTCCTTGGTCAGAGGATCCTTCCGGGGTCAGTATGCATCTTATCATGGTGTACACAGGTCTCTGGCATCTGGGTGACAGTCGTCCAGAGAGGCCTCTCTGCTCCCCAACCATCTCCTGCTCACTCCTGTGCCCCAGTGTTGCCTTTTGAAGCACTGAGAGCTACAGATATGGGAGATTCTATATAAAACCAAATTTAATTCTGTCCTTTGGATAAAAGAAATGATTACACCCTGGAGAGCTGAAACTATTATAAAGAAGAAAGAGAAGAAGAGGGTAAATGCTGAGATGGGGAATAATTACTGCCAAAGGTGAAGGAGCTTGACTGGAAGTATGCTACCTGTGTAATTGAGGCAAAGCAAATATAAAAATCTGTGCTTGTTTCTCGCGCGCACACTCAGGTCCTTGGCGACTGGTGTGGACAGCAGGTGGGGTGCTTAAATGTCTGCTTCTCTTGAATCTTTGCTTTTATAATCTGCTTTTACAAGGTCTATTTAAGGAGTCCACTTTACTGCTGGCAGGGGAGTAGAGCACAATAAAGCTATATTTAAAAAATAATTCTAGTTATCTTAAATTTCTTATGGCATTTCTTGAGTACTAAATCTGCAAACAAAGGTAATGTGTGCCTTTCTCCTGACCTTCGGAAGGATTTCTGATAATGGTTGAGTCTTGCTAACATGAGCTCAGAGGGTGGGGCAAGTGGAAGGAGCCCCCAGAGAACCTGACCCGCTGTGTGTGTGCAATCTCCTGGCTCGGTGGGTGCTAGTCTTTGTTAGAAGCTGGAATTTTTTCTTTTTCTTCTGATTTTTCCCGAAGCCTATTCCAGTCATCCTTCTGGTCTCTGGGGAGAATTACATCCCAGCCAACCAGTTACACTGGACAAGTAATCAAGGGCCAACGAAGGGTTTGTAGTACAGGAAATCCTGCTAAGATCTTGGCCTACCTCCACTTTCCGGGTTGCCAGTTTCCTTTCTGTGATGAGCTCTGAGCTCTGTTTGGATGGGATGCCTTTACCTAAAGACAATGTGCTGCTCTGCTGGAATGTTAGACTCCTGGTGACCTTCCCTGCCCACTTTTCTTCTTCTTCCTCTATTTCCTCCTCGTCCTCCTCCTCTCCTTCAGCTGGTTCCACCTTTTCCTCTTTTTTCTTCAATCTGTCTGATTTCTTCCACTTCATTTTTCCTTTGACTTTGTTTTCCTTCCTATAGATTTCAAACTCAGTCATTTTCTTTTCCTGAACATCTCTTCCTTTTTCCATTTCTTCAAAATAATATTCCTTGTTTACCACCTTTTCAAAAGAACTTGCATTTTTAATGGTCAGGAATCCTGCAGGGAACAGAAGTGGAGGTGAAAAGCTCTGTTCCTCAATATACAGATGGGCTGACAGGAGCAGGAAATAGAGCACGAAAGCTTTGCCCCAGGGTACCGGACAAATTAGCCCAGGCTGCTGCCTGGGGCCTCCTTATCTCTGGATGGCTCTGCTGGTCTCACTCACCAGGAGACCATTTTGTCAACTGTCTGAACATTTACAGGGAAGCTCTGAGTTCATTTATCTGTCCAGTTTTGCCCCCACCCCTAATGAGTCTGTGATGATTTGCTTTTTGAAGACATAAATATTGTTAAAAGCCTCCCAAAGAAGCTGACCCATTCACCAAGCTCAGCCATCACTGCTGAGAATGCTACAAACCAGGATTCAGGAAGGACGGTGTTGACTCTAAGAGAAGCAGGGACTCAGTGGTAAGAGCCAGCAAACCAGCCCAGTACCAGTTAGCAAAGGAAGAAAGGCACTGGGAAGAAAGACCTGGAAGAAAGAACTTGTGCTGTGGCTTGCATTGGTCAAGGCAGGAGAAAGGCAGTGTGGGTGGTAAAGGACCATCATGGATGGGTAAAGGAGGAAAGGGGAGACTGGTGGGTAAAATGGCCAGCTTTGAGGGCTGTGGGCTTGGAAATACACCACCTAGTCCCTTTCCAAGAAGTGCTTATTGCCCCAGCTGTGGGGAGTGTCGCCTGCCTATTGCCTTTAGCTCGAGTCCACTGTAGGGCTGCATCAGCAGCAGAGAACCAGGCTTCCTGAGGGGACCTGCACCTAATGACCGAGAGAAGTGGGAGAATGAGCCCAGCTACTTTAGGCCCGTGCAGGACCACTCTGCTGGAGCCTTTTAGCCTCAGCGCTCCCGGGGGCTTGGCAGAGAGTTGCTCAGCTTCACGCTGCAGCTCACCTTCTCCCACTACCCAGCCCTGCTTTTTTTCCCTCCCACAGGCTCTTCCCTGAGAAGCATCCTCCACACTAAGCTCCATCTCAGTCTGCGTCCTGGAGAACTCAACACTGTGCCAGGAAAGGGTCCAAGAAAGCAGGTGTTAAGATCAGATTTGGAGCTAGATGACTTACTACCTGTTTGGCGATGTGGACCCCATCGCTAGCAGAGCACAAATAGTCCCTGGCACAGGGTGAAAGTTCATTATTAAAATGTTCACCAGGGCTGGGAGGGAAGGTCATTATTGATGATGCTGCATACCAAGTGAGAAATATGGGAGAAATTGTAACGAAAAGAGCCATGAAATCCAGTGGCTATTGTTAGGCTTACTGACACTACGCCAGGGTAGGTAGGCAAGTTATGGTGCAGGGGCCAATCTCTGTCCATTGCTTTGTTTAAATAATTGCTATTGAACCCAGTGGTTCTTTATCGCTGAGCTACATCCCTGCCACCTGCCCCCACCTTTTTTTGAGACAGGGTCTCACTAATTTGCTCAGGGCCTTGCTAAATTGCCAACGTTGGCTTCAAGCTTGTGATCCCCCTACCTCATCCACTCAAGTTGCTGAGATTACAAACATGTGCCACCAAACCAACCTCCCCTGCGTGTCTTTTAAAGTTTGATTGGAACACAGTCATATCCATTTATATATTTTTATAGCTACTTTTGTACTACTGAGGCAAGTTGAATAGTGACAAAACTTATGGCCTCAAAGCCTAACATGTTTGTTATAGGATCCTATAAAGAACAATTTGTAGACCCATGCACAAGAGAGCAGAGAGAGAAAGAGAATAATCACCAAGCAATTAGAAAACCAAGAGTGAAACCCAGAAAAGTTGTTTTTGTTTTTGGGATTTTTTTTTTTTTTTTGGCAGACTACAAAGAAGTTCTCATCTCATGCAATGGGAAAGTGGAGAAAATTATGGAGCTAAACCAGGACTTAAAGAGTGAAGTAACTGGACTCAAAGAAAAACTCCCAAGCAAGACAGGTCTGCCATGCTAAGACAGGAATCCAGTTAGGTAAGAAGATACCAATGCTTAGGTTGGGGCATTTAAGTTGATGCCTCCAATAATCTTCAATTTCCAGATTCATCTGAACCCTTTGTGTCTGAAGTGGCCCACCTGTTCCTTTTAAAAGCTTTCATACCTCCACCCTTGCTTGAAGAAAATGTAGAACGTCTCTCCTGAGAAACAACATGTGCTCCTCTGAGTATCTGCATCATCTCCCATCCCGGCCACAAGGCCTGCATCTAGCAGCCACAGATGTGCCGAGCCTAAAAGAAGCTGGTGGACTTAAAATGCACTAGCAGGAGCTGAGGAAGGCTGTGTAGACTGAATGCTGTGTAGACTGAATCCTTCATCAAGAGGACTAAAGGATATGGTTGCATAGGGGAGGATTTATTAGGAGTATTCTGAGATATAGAATTTAACACTGTGGCAAAGACCAAAGAGACATGGCAAACTTCTTAACAGTGTGGCTCCTGGAAGCATGAAAAAGCAGTGGCTCACACTGGGCTGAGAATTAAATGCCAGTAATTCCCTGGGCGAAGGTGGAGAAAAGCTGGACAAGTATTGACAATCAGGGGGATTTAATTTTCATAAAGAACAATAAAGCTGGAATGGTGGGCATGAAGATGTGATCTGTAGAG
Organism: Geosciurus inauris; assembly: GCA_004024805.1. Taxonomy (NCBI): domain Eukaryota; kingdom Metazoa; phylum Chordata; class Mammalia; order Rodentia; family Sciuridae; genus Geosciurus; species Geosciurus inauris. The sequence continues at coordinate 30,479 of PVHX01005821.1, read as the reverse complement.
AGTTATGGTGTGTTAGCAGGCTATGGCACCCCTGGTTACTAAAGAGACGTGCATCCAACAAGGGTATTCTTCAACAGCGTCATCAGAAGAAATCAAGGATGGACCGCCAGGAGGCTGAGACTGTCATCCCTGTAAAAATCATTGTTCTTTGTCCACTCTCTGGTTTTGAGATGGTTTTTTGACCCTGAACTCATTGATTCAAAAGAAGACAGGGACCCCAAGAAAAAAAACTCTATAATATCATTTCCAAAATACACAGTAATGATCCCTCCAGTCCTTCCCCAAAGGTATGTATAGCAGTCTATCCTGGAATTATGAAAGAGGGATACCCAAATATTTCAAGGACAGTTGGACAGTGTTGGATTCAACACTGATGCCCTAAAGACACGGAATGTTTTGGTGGCCTCTCCATGATGATAAAGATATATGGGGCTCAGTTAAAATGTGGACTGTGACAAAGTCCAGCTTGTGGGTTCACTGGATTTGAGATCCGATTTGCCCAGTACCCTAAAGTATAAGTGGGCTAAAAATCCTTGACAATTGATGTCATTTCCACATTTGGGTCTTTGGTTTTCCAGGTAAATGCTATCATTACTAGGGATGGTCAAATGAAGTCATGAACATCAAATAAACTTTTCAAATACACTTTTCCTGCTCTGAAATTATTCTCAACAGGTCTTTTGGTCACAGCTATGAAAAAAAGCTCACTAAAACAGAATTTACATTGATTCAGGGACAGGAGAATGATCTGGAAGACTGATTAGGGGTCTGAAAAAAATATTTGAAGGTAGAAACCAAAGAAATGTGAGTCTGAGGTATGCAGGTAAAAATATTACAATGGACACAAAATGTGAAGATTTTGTGTCACACGTTAGTACCCAGTAGAGGGCACTCATCATGGAATGGACTCTATTTAATCACGCAATTATAAACATATATGAACCTAACATCAGAGTCCCAAAATAAGTGAAGCTACAACGGGAAAAAATTGAAGAGATAAATAGAGAATTCAGCAGCAATAATTGGGGGTTTGATGCCTCACCTTCAATAATGATTTGAGAAATCAGATGAAAGGCCAAGAAGGAAGCAAAAGATTTCACAAAACCATATTCCAACAAGACCTCCTCATCATCTATGGAACATTCCACTCAACAATAGCATAACATATGTTCTTCTCTAGTGCACCATGAATATTCTCCAGGAAAGATCATATGTTAGAACCTAAAACAAGCCTTAATTAATTTAAAAATATGGAAATCAAAATATGTTCTCCAACTACCATGGAATAAAATTAGAGATTGATAATAGAAGGAAAATGGGGAAATTCATAAATGTGCAGAAATCAAACAGCACACTCTTAACCAATAGACCAAACAAGGAAAATAAGAAAATACTTTTAGATGAATGAAAATAAAAACACAACATACCAAAACATTGGCATGTGACTCAAACAGGGATTAGAGGGAAATTTATAATTATAAATGCCTAAAAAGAGAAGAACGATTTCAAATCAATCACCTAATTTCCTATATTTAAAAGCTACAAAAAGATCAGGATAAATTCAAAGAGAACAGAAAGAAGAAAATGAAATAATGAAGACTAGGTAGAAGCAAATGAAATCAAGAATGAAAAAACAACAGAGAAAATCAATAAAAGAGAAAGTTTCTTCATTGAATAGATTAAAAACATTGAGAATGATTTAGCTCGACTGACCAAGTGGAAAATGGTGAAGACTCAAATTACTAAAATCAAGAATGACACAAGAAGTTACCTACACAAGTGAAGAGAATTGCATGAACTGCTAGCTGTATACTGACAAAGATAACCTAATTAAACAGATAACATTCTTAGAAAGATCCCAATTTCTGAACTAAGGAAGAAACAGAAAATATGAATTCATTTTTAAAATGCCCAAAATAAATGTTCTGACTCACAATCTTTATTGGTGAATTGTAAGACATGTTTAAAGAAGAATTAACACCAAAGCGGCACAAATTCAGAAGGGACTCTTTCTTCACTCTATGAAGCCAGTATTATCCTGATACAATTTTTATTTTAATGGAAAAGATACCTAAATGCAAGAGCTAAAACCGTAATTATTAGAAGGAAAAGAAAACATAGGTGCAAATTGTCTGGCTTTGGACTGGGTGATGGTTTCTTAGCAATGACAGCGAAACAAAAGATACTAAAGAAAAAGTAGTAGAAAAAATTAGGTTTCATCAAAATTAAAAACTTTGATCTTTCAGAGGATACCATAAAGAAAATGAAAAGCTATCCTATAGAATGGGAGAAAATATTTACATATCATATATTTAATAAGAACTTAATATCCAGAATATATGAAGAACTTTTACAATTTGACAATAAAAATAGTTGAATTATAAAATAGGCAAAGAATTTGAGAAGAAACTCCCCCCAAAGAACACAAAAAAGTGGCCAATAAGTGCATAAAATGGTGCTTAATATTATTAGTCATTATAGAAACACCAACTCAAGACCATGATGAGGTAGCGATCACTTCCCACCTGTTCTTACGGCTATAATAATAATAATAATAATAATAATAATAATATGGATAATAACAAGGTGGATGAGGATGCAAAAACTTGGAATCTTTCTACATTGTTTTGGGAAATGTAAAACGGTGCAGCTGCTTTGGAAAGCAGTTTGGTAATTCCTCAAAAAACACTAAACATAGAGTTACTTCATGGTCCAGAAATTCCACTCTTAAGTTCGTGAACAATTAAAATATATGTCCACACAAAAACCAAATGACACAAAAAAAACCAAAAAGCATGTGTGCACTTTAAAAGTTTGGATTTTATGGTATATAACTTAGAAATCTATAAAGCTGTCCAAAACATAAAAGAGTGAGGCACTAAAGGTGCACATTTTAAGGAGGTGCTTACTCTTGTGCGGGAACTTCCTGGAACTGTGAGCTCCAGTTGCCTGTGGGCCTCACCCTGGTGTTGGATCTGCCGTTAAACTGCCCTTCCAAGTTTTCCATAGGAACAGAAACCCACTGAAGTCCTAGAGAAGCTGTTTCACAGAGACAGCAGGAAAGCTGACCTAGCTGATACAAGGGGTGGGCTGTACTGAACCTGAGCCTGTGCCCTCCAGGGTTCCTTTAAGGAGTGGCTGTTTGGCTGGTGGTAGTGAGTGATGTGAGCAGAGAGCCTTCAGCTGTTGGCCCTTTCAGAGATTGCGTGAGCTACAGAAAGCCACTTGGCTCAAGGTAGTGCATTCCTGAGGCACTGAGAGAAGAAATGACCTAAAGGCACAGCTATCTGAACCCAAGGTAGGATGAGCTGGTGGGTTGTTTCTGCTGCATCGCGCCCCTGTGGGGAAGGGTGGATCATGGTTCAGGCCACTACCATCAAAACCCAACCCAGGCCAGCTGGCTTCCCTCCCTTCTACTGGGGCACTTCCTAATAAACACTGAACACCGAACCTCATCTTGAAGTCTGCTTTCCTTACAAACTAAGCTGCTGCAGGGCCTAGGAAAATTATAAGCAAACAAATACATGAGGAACAAATGCACAGAATCCATAGAAAGGAGCCACCTCCTTTTTCTGTAGGGATGCAGTGTTTCCTTATGAAGGTATCTGATCCTAGAATTAGGAGATCATCCCACCTCAGTTTCTTTAAAATAAAATCATTCACAGAGTTGGCTTACACTCCTTTTCAGGATGAAATGGGGTTGGAGGAGGGAACAATGTATAAATAAATGACTGTAGATATTGAGTGCAGCCACAGATGCTGGCAGGAGGAGGGACATGGCAGGAAGGATGGGGTGTAGGAGGCTGAGAAATGAACCATCACATTCCCTGCACAAAGGAGCCTCCAGTCGTTGACAGACATGGGTGATGGTCTGTGTAAGCATACACCTTTGGTGCAGGCCAGATGGTCATAGTTTGGACCTCCTTTTCTTAGAGTTCCTCCTTCCTATTTCTTCTTTCCTTCCTTCTCCATTTACTCTCTACTCTGCACCCCTGTTAGAGCTGCACATACACTTGGCCTTGAGGGGCTGCCCAGCAGATCTGTAGTGCAGGCTATCACATCGGGCACTTGGATGAGAACTCTTGGAGATGATATCCATTCATTAACAAAATCTGATATTGATGAGCAGGCCATGGACTTCAGGGCATCAGCCACCACCCTTATGAACATATGCATGTGGTTTTGCACAGAATTCTCCACCTGTTTCATTCTGTGAATGTTGCTTATAAAATAACTCACTAGATACAAAATCAAAGAACCTAGAATCTATCCCTATGTCACCTCTAACTAACCTAACCTTTGGTAAGTGTGTGTAGGGGGGTGCCGGGTTAAATAGTATTATTGGTGGCATTAGAAAGGTCCTTTCACCTGTATTTCATCTCCACAATTTGTGATGCTTTCCTTTTAGGTTTAAGATTTTCCTTTTCCATTTAAGCATCATCTTTTGAAAAAATGAAACAGGAACATTTTAAAAAGAATCTCAGTTGACATTCTACCACTTATTACTTAGATGATTCTGGCAGAGTTGCAAAACTTCTGTGAGCTGAAGTTTCCTCAGGTATAAAATGAAATGCCAATGCCTGTGTGGCCTGCCTCACAGTGGTTGAAGAAAGATAAAGGCAATGAAGTTGGACATTTTCTGAACTTTAGACTATTATGTAATTAAATGGGATCATAAATCTCAGTTTTCCCCTCTTCATTGTAAATGATATTATCTGTCAATTTTCTCTCTTTCTCTCAAGGCATTGAAAAAAAGGAAGTTTCAATTGTGGGCAGGGGAGGAAGAGAAGATCTGGGAGAAGTAATACAATTTACTTGTCAAGGTCAGGTCTGGCCATGCATTTAACTGGGAAGCAAAATATACTGGATGCATCAAAGGGGTAGAGACTGGTGAAAATAAACTAATCACTTCGTAAAGTTCCCTGAGAGAGAGAGTGCTGGACCACATGGTACCTTAAAAGAGTTAAGTGCACATAGCTCTACCGATTCATCAGTCCATCTATACATTCATTCATGAAAAAGCATTTGGGCAGGCTTTGCTTTGTGACTGGCACTGGCAGCATTGGATAAAACCCAACCTTCCAGAGTGGTAGCAGACACAAGCTAACAGAGCACCTACTTCAATACAATATGGTAGATCTGTGAGAGAGAGCGAGCAGGGCCATGGAGGAACACGGTGGAGGAGACTCTGGATTGGATTAGGGAGCTTGAGAAAGGTTTCTTGGAAGAGGTGATGCTTGTGCTGAATTTAGAAGGATGAGTAAGTCTTAGATGACGTGGGGGTGGAGAGAACATTTTCCTGGAAGAAGGAACAAGATGTGCAAGGACTTGGAAGCCTGAAGCAGCCTGTTGTATTTTAAGGAACATCAAGTAGCTTCTGGTGACTATTTCAAAGGTGTGCGGTGGTGCTGGGGTGGGAATGGGAAGATGCATGTGGAGGTGGGGAGAACAGAGAAATCAGGGACAATGTGGTCAACACGTCGGAATTTGATCTTGAGAGCCACATGACACTGGAAAGACAGCAGGATGACCAGATGGCAGGAATTGCTTTTTTTAAAAAGAGGGCATAATTGTCAGGAAAGAGGCCTGGGAGCAGGAAGCCCAGTGTGAGCAACAGCAGTTGGGCATGAACTCAGGCAGTGGCTGGGCCCTGGGGATGGAGAGAGGGAGCGGAGCAAATAAATTCTGCAGAGGCTGAAAACACAGAGCTCTGTGGCTGAGTCTCAGTCACAGATTTGACAAACAGAATGCCCCTCTGAAGCTGAAAACTGCATGATTGGAGTTTGGTCACTTGCCACTGCCACTTAACCTTTCCTTCCCTACGAAGTGTATCTATTTGCAACTGATCCGGCTAGGTTCAGGTTCTGGGAGGGAGATATAGCATCATTTCCAGCTCCAAGGATGGATCCTACCATCAGTCATGCTTACTTCATGATTTCTTCTAAGGAATGGAGCTCGTTGAAAGCAGATTTTCACAGAAGGGAGGTTTCCAGTCTCTCAAATCCTTGGCAAGGCCTGGGGTGCCTCGCCATGCTTCCTGCACAGAGCAGTAACCCTACAGCAACCTTCACAGGGTCATCTTCTCCAGCTTCAGTTCTCCCTCTCAGTATACACATCATCCTCTCTCGGAAGTGATGGATGATGTTTTGGTCTTGGGATTCCCTCTTAGAAGTGTGTCTGTCACTTCTCCAGTCTGTGACAAATGCATTCTGAAGAGCTTAAGGGCTGTTTGACTGAGGCTGAGGCATCTATTTTAGGTTGAGAATTACTGACATCCAGGACAATTTTTTTTTTTTTAAATAGAAAGAAGAGTCTTAGAAAGAGGTGCCCTGTTATCTTTAACAAAGCCACGTTTCTCTGCTACCTAGTGATCATGGATGGCGTGACACACTTTGGGATCCATTAAATGTGGTGTTTACAAAAGTGGCCACAATGCATGCCCTACCCTAGCAATGTGACTCTGTAGTTCCCAGATGCATGCCCTACCCTAGCAATGTGACTCTGTAGTTCCCAGATGCATGCCCTACCCTAGCAATGTGACTCTGTAGTTCCCAGATGCATGCCCTACCCTAGCAATGTGACTCTGTAGTTCCCAGATGCATGCCCTACCCTAGCAATGTGACTCTGTAGTTCTTCTAGTCAAGAGGGGAAGACTTTCTTTTTCTCTGGTAACTAAGCAAGTCAGAGTTTTCAAGGAAGAGAAGGGAGAAAGTATATGACTTACTTGGTACAGCACTTCAGGAGGGTATGTCTGGATGTGTGGTCTGGCTAGGGTACAGAATGCACTAGATCAACCTCAGAGATAGGAGTGTTTAGAAATTGTTGGGGAAATAAAGTCATTGTTTTGTACTTCTGCAAGAGAGATACCTGGACCACATAGTGTCCAGAAAGAGTCAAGAGGTGGATAACTTTATTTATTCATTCATTTAAAAAACATTTAGCCAGATTTTAATTTATACCTCTCAGGCACGGAAAGTCAAGAGAGGGTAATAAATCATTTATTGGAGTATAATGTGGCAATCCTCAATGAGAATAGCTGAATCCACCCTAGCCCAGGTCAAAAACACCACCTAGACTTAGCATAATCATGATTTAAATAAATGGTTATGGTTTTTGTACCTCTAAGTTTGCGAGTGTTTGGTTGTGCAGCAAAACCTAACTGAAGCATAATCTGAATCTAATGGCTAGTTATTTTGGTTCTTATTTTCCTAGAAACTTCCTTATGCCTTCCCTGAAGATGAGTGATGCCAGAGTTTAAGATCAGAATATTATATGCAGTAGAGCAGAGGGAAAAAATTTATGAAAGTAGAGGGAAGTGCTTGGACTTCACTGTTGGGAACATAGAGCACCAGGATTAGTTAATTTTATAAGGGTATGCAAGGAAGGCTAGACCCCAATAACCTTTAGAATTTAAAAGCCTATAAATGTAATTAAAGATATTTCTTTAAATTTTTTATTGCTCCAGGTAATTAAAAATAGTGATTTTTCTATTTCCTTTTTATTAAAAAGTTTTAGCTCATAAAATCCTTACACTAAATTTATTTATTATGGAAAAAAAATACCTTTCATTTTTCTGGACAATCTGCAAATTCTATACACTTTACCAAAATGAACCGTGTGGTCTTGGGGATACTGAAATTTTCCAAGGTTCTCTTTGAGAATAATAATATAAATAAAAATAAAATCAGTGAACTTTTTATTGTAAATTTACCATGAACCAGGCACTCTAAGGATTCACTGTTTTTTTATCCCATTCAATTATTTCATCAGCTTGAATGAGGTGGAACCTGCGCTCATCAGTGACCTCTCTCCTGCTCCCGATAGGAAGAGGCAGCATGGCAGGTGTTGGCCTCTCAAGGACATCCTCCTCACCATCACTTTTATTGCTATACTTGCCCAGGACTGAACCCTTTCTCTACTTTGTTCTCCATGACCCCTCTATGAACAGTCACTTGACTTCTTTGCATGTCGGTTTCCTCATCTATAACATGGAGCTAACGACATAGAGATGCAGAAACTGAGAGATGAGAAATGCCATGTTGTGTGGAAGCTCTCTAAGAAAGTCCAGCTGTACTTTGCACTCCGTTGGAAGTTTAGTTTTGTCCCTACAAAGGTCGTCAAGCCTAGCGGATAGACCCTAGTTCCCAGTAGTTCTCCACATCCCTCATTTTCTTCCCCCATCTTCTTACTAAACTTGAAGGATGGTCTATAAGATGCTTGAGTTGAACAGGTTCAGGTTCTAGTCCACTGGACCCAGCCCCAACCACCTTCCACCTTAGCAGAAGGCACACCCCTTGTCTAGAAGCTCAAGGACTGAGTGACCTATCATGACCTCTGGAGAGCTGCAGAAACTGATGGCATTGGGAATGTTCAGTGGAGGATAGTGGAAGCTGTGTATCTGCAGTGATGCTCGGTGTTCACTGGGAAGATTTAGGACGCACACACAGGTGATCAGTGCATACAGCAGGAGGAAGTCACTCCATTTGTGCTTCAGTCACCCAGTGGGTGGGCTGAGCGTTTAGAGGAGACAGAATGTCTTTTGGATCAGGACTAGGAGCTGTCTCTTGTATGGTCCCAAGGGGTCACAACCACACTGACATATGACATGTTCACACACACAGACCCAGGTACATAGCCACACACACAGGCCAGGAGCATCGCACAGAAGATGTGCTTATGCAGTATTCCTCTATTTTTAATATTTAACAAACATCACAAAAGGAAAGAAAAATCAATAGATAATACCAGGTAAAATGAATTCTAAACTCCTTAACAAGGAAGAAGGGAAAATGTATAAAATGTAGACATCAGGCCCAAGGCCAGTGATGAGGGGTGCCCCTCTGGTCTCATCAATCATATGTAATAAGACAGGGTTTACCAGTCACAAAGCATTTTGTTCTGACATGGTGGCATTTCCATAAATATGGAATATAAAGAACACAATGATGAGTGCTAACTCAGGTCACTGGGGAAGAGACAAATGTTCATAAAAGAGCTCTTGCTGTCAATGAGAGGTTTTAAAACTTGTCTCAAAAGGATGTTACAAAACTGCTATGAAGAAATAAATACACAGACATATACATGTGTAGATATATAAATATATACAAATAATTATTTTCCTTCAGTATTAGCCCATCAGCAGGAATCTAGACTGCTGAGCAAGAAGGGACACGATCCTTAGTTCAAAGAGGCATTAACTGCTCTTGTTTCCTTATGTTTCCTAAATGATGTCACGGGGGTGCTTTTAACTAGGCCACATCTAGGCTCTGCTGATGTATAATCAGCTTGCTGGATGTTTTAGTCCACCTTACCAAAGCCACCTTACCAAAGCTACCTTCTGCTTAGTGGTGTCCTCATAACTGAGATAATTTCCACCCGCGCTCATGCCCATGCACAAGAGGGGAACACATCATCCTCTGTTATCTGAGTGTTTTTAACCTCTTGCTGGTTTAGGCAATTCCTGACTTTCCATTCTCACTCTGGCCCTGTGGGATGCTTTATAACCTTGATGAGCTCCTGGTTCTCTCTAAGCTAGAAGTGCTTCAGGCTGTCTGCTGAGCCCCAAGGACAGCTGCAGTATATCAGGCAAAGAATTGCTTTCTTAAGGAAATTTTTCTGGTGGGAAGAAATATCCCACTTCTCTGCTTAAAAAAAAAAAAAATCTTGAACAAAAACAAAGGCTAGCTCAGCCTGCCTGCCTGGCCTTCCCACTGTTTTTCAAATCCATTCTTTGATCTTGAGTCTTGTGATAAGAATAGTCAACTGGCTATTACTTGGCTTCAGTGAACTTCCCATAATCCCTAGGGGTCCCTTGAAATCCACTGATGTAGGGGTGATAACCAAACTTGGGGACCCAAGGTTTGGCAACAGACCCAATCCCTCCTCATGCAAACCAGCATTGGTCCCTGCAAACCCCTCCTCAAACTCTGCTATCAAACACACACATAAAAACCTCACACAGAACATGGGGTACCTAGGCAACCCAGGTCCCAAGAGGAGCTCCATACAGCTGGGTTTTATACATATTCACTCATCAATCCAACAGAAATTTATCCAGGCACTAGGCTGGGTACTTCAAAGATAAAATGATATATGTCTTTGCCCTCAGTGAGCCTTAAACCCTGACTTGGAACTAGATTATACCTGAACTTTCTGTGATAATGTTTTTAGAGACTCATTAACAGGGGAGAAAAACAGGGACCACTTATTTAAAGGAAGACAGATAAAATTGAAGGATTAGAAAATGGGGACTTTTAGGGAAAGCCAGAGGAAGCACTATTATTTAGCACAGAAGGAAAAAGCCAATGTGATTACTTAATAAGAGTATTTAAGTATATGGAGGATAGACTCCATTATGGTTATATCATCCATGAATTTATCTAAGACCCTTTTTGATCCAAATTATCTCTTTTCAGTCTGTGCTTGTTCCTGGAATAATGAGTTCCTTATGTGGACTCCCTGCCGTGTAAGATAACGTATCCTTTTGCTTTTTCTGAAAAGATTTCCTTTACATTTATAGGAACTCCTACTAATTCTGAGTTTCCAGGATTTAGTAAGGAAGTGCCTGTGTTACGTGCCTTACCTGTTCCTGCATGATTTTGTAAGCTACTTTTGTATCTGCCCCTGGACCTCTTCTTGCTTTCCCTCAGAGTGGACTATCATGTCATTATCAGATCACCGCCCATTTCTCTGAGCTGGCCCTGCTTCCTGTGTATCTTTTTAGGGATGTACTAAACACAACAAATCAAGCAATGGATACATTGTATTTCAATGGTTCTACACACATTTCTTCCCTCCATTTTAACACCTGAAAAGTCAAGATAGTCATATGATCAATGTTAAGAAAGAAATGTGTCAAAATTTAATTGGCACTTTTTTAGGGGCTAGGAGAGAGAATGATGTGTCTTCACTTTCACTTTTCACTTCATAAGCTACAGCATCGTACGTTGTTGGTCTTTGTGGAACAGTTGGTACTGAGGCACAATGGTCGTGTATGAGATGCCTCTTGGATAAGCCAGGATTTGGGTAATATGCATGTTTATTAAATGCTCATCCAGACACGTTTTATCTACTGACATCTTTGTTGACCAGAGGGCAAGCCAGCTTCTCTGTTATTTATGACTACTGGTATTACAGCATTTACCCATCGGTACTTAACTGATACCATCCAATAAAGCTGATGAGAAAGCATCCATAACTTGGCTTCATTTCTTAACCTGGTTCCCCAAGCAAAGCCCTCAGGACTTTTCTACCCCACTGAATCTGTCTGGAAGTGGAGTGAAAGAATCTCTCCCCATCAACCCCACAGCCAGTGCGGGGATAAAAGCCAAGACAATGTGGGCATGGTACTCTGAGCAACTTGGGAAGAGAAATTGTAGAAATCAGCACGGTGCCATTATTATTATCGTGTTGACCATGTCCCTTGAAATCTACGCCATTCTGGGGAATGGATTTTCATCTCGAGTACAGCTCTGTAATCGGAGCTTAATTGGAGGCAGAGTCTGTTCAGCAAGCTTCTCGGCATGACTCCCCTTTCTATGGCAGATTGTATTTTACTTTGCATAATGAGGCAATCTTTCTATTTACTGATTATTTCCTTATGTAACTTGAACACTGAAAGGAAGTCACCACCAAGACCTCAAACTAATAAACATATTCCCAACTCCTAATGTGCAGAACACTTAAGATGCTTCTAAGCTCACAGACTAAAATTCATGCACAGTGTATGTCAGAGGTCACATTTTGCTGGAAGGCTAAGTTTCAAGTCAGGGCATTTTATTAGAAAGCTAGAAGGAAAAGAACAAGGTAATGTCTTCATGGCAGGCATCCTGAGGATGTGAGATGGGATGCGAGCTTCCTAGCCTTGTGTTAATAGTAGCACAACTAACACTTACATGATGCTTTGTGATTTTGTATGTATTTGCTGCTCATCATCAGCTTAACAGAAATAAACACAACAGGTATTATCTCGCCTTCTATAAGAGAAAAATCAATGATTGGAGTAGGTGATTTGCCCCCAAATTACACAGTTAATGATTGGGGGCAGAGCTAAAAATTGAACCAGGTGTTTTATTTACTTACTTACTTACTTACTTATTTACTTATTTTGATACTCAGCCCAATTTATTTTACAGAAAGATCTGTTACACCATACCTCTACCAACATGTCTGTTGAATCACATGATCCACCATGTATATATAATGTATATACTTAATTTTTCTCTTTTTTTCCCCAATTTTAATGTTTTTGTTTATTTGTTTGTTTTGTTTTGTTTTACTGTGAACCCAGGTGTTTTGATCCACATCGCTACCTTAAATGTCACTCTGCCTTCCTGTGAGGCTCCCAGGCTTCATGACAGCCTGAACCAGCATCCACCAGGTCTTGATGATTCAGATAAGGGGCCCAGCAACCTGGTACCCATTTCTTCAGATCATTTCCTCAATCATCCAAACTGCATTAGCAGCAAAGGTGTGGTGTACTTTAGCAACTCTGTCAGGGAACTTGACTTCCCAGAAATATTGTCTTTCCTACAGGATTTGTATAACATCTCCTTGCTTGCTGTCTGCTTAGAACCTTCCCTGATGTATACTTTTTGTTTATTTATGTATGTTTACTATTGTATTCTACACTATAGAATATAAGGCATGTACGGGCATTTAGTTGCATACCAGGGCTTCGCATGGAGTCTGACACACAGTAGGCATCCAACAAATATTGGTTAAGTGAGTGAATGAATGAATTGAAGTTGCTCTGAATAGTCCAATCAACAGAAAAGTTAATAGTGTGGACTTTTATAAATAAGCCATTTAACTATGGATTTTATTTCCTTGAATAGACCTGTGTTTGAGGTCGTTGTGATATTATGTAGTGTCAACCCAGTCTTGAATTGCACTGCCAGGAATAGCATATCATCTGCATTTAATTATACATTTACTGTATGACAAACTGTGGTTATCTCATTACAACTGGAGGCAAATTAAAGGAATGCCAAATAGCACACTAGGGACCACTGTAGTGATATAGTCTAGACTTCAGAACAGCAGTGGCTATATTTATGGTCTTCTTTCTGGGTTCGAGTGTGGTCATAATTCTTGATATTAACTCAATGAACCCTCTAATTTTTCCAAACTTATGTAAGCAACCTTGGGAATGCTATAAGGAAAAAAAAAAAACCCTGGATTCCATGCAGCATGTATCTTGCATATTCAGCAAAGCTGGATCCCTCCTCTGCCCATGAACTGCCTCTTGTAGAGCTCAGCAAAGCTTCAGGGAAAAATCTCTAACTTCTCTTCATACTATCGAGTCCCTCTGTGCAGACATTGTACTGTGTTAGTCGATGTGCTTGTTAAATTGACCCAGTGCTTATGTTTTACTTAGAACTGATGACATGGGCTTAAGTCAATATTGCTTATCCTTGTCCTTGATCGCATCCTCAGGATAACAACCGCAGGCATCTGTGTTCAACAGGTTGGATGCCCATCAGCAGTAAAGAATAAATTATAAGTATAGGTCACCTGCTGATTGGCAGTGACTGTGGACAACCAGAAAATTGCTTTGGGGACATTTAAACCAAACAAATTGCTTTCCCTCATCCTTTCAAATCATTTCCTTTCCTAAATATATTACTTTGCTTGTTTTTCAAGAATCTCACTCATCTTTCAGTATAAAAATACAAAATGTAGAATTTACCCCTTCCCCTCCCAGGAATATGATCCCTAAAACTGAGATATTTTAGGGTATATAGACATGTTTTACTAAAAAAAAAAAAAGGTCCTTTGGTCCTCAAGTTATATGAGTACATAGTAATTTGTGAATCAACAAAAATGGAATGATCTGCTTGTGTTGAGAATCATGCTGTGTCTGAGGAAGAGAAGTCCAAATCTAATAGATCATCTTATCTAATCGAATAATCCAACATGTTATCATGGCACATGAGGAAATGAAGACCCCAGGAAGTGATGTGGCTTGTCCAAGTCTGCATAGATAATTAGAAATGGTGTTAGGTTCAAGTGCATAGGATCTGTGGGTGCTAGAAATGAGAATCTGGCTGGGTTTGTAGACCTAGTCATTGGGAGTAACAGCTTCAGTTTCTTTCTGAGTAGCCATCTCCAGTTTTCTTGAATCTGTGGTTCCCTTGACTACAGTTCTGAAGCTTCCTGGAATTAAGATGATTGCAGGAGCCCTAGAGGGTTGCCATCCTAGAATGTGGTTGTATTAATAAGCTTTTCATCACTGTGACCAAAGCACCTGACAAAAACAACTTAGAAAAGGAAACATCTATTTTGGCTCACAGTTTACAAGGTTCAGGACTTGGTCTGACGAGTCCTCTGCTCCGGACCTGAGATGAGACAGAGCATCATGGTGGAAGCATGTGGTAGAGGAAAGCTTCTCAGCTCAGGACAGCCAGAAGGCAGAGAGGGAGCAGAGCCCAGGAGTCTGTTCAAATTGTCTATCTAACAAATGGATTAATCCCCTGATTAGGTGCAGCTCTCACAATCACATCATTCCACTTCTGAACCTTCCTTCGTTAGTTTTGGGGAACACCTCGTGTCTAAATCATAACAAGGGTTATCTCAACTCATTGCCTCGGGCTGGTGTTGGGGGTAGTGAAGGTGGCTGGGGCGAGGGAGGAGGCAGAGGAGTGCAGAGAGAGAAGCCTGTGTGCACCTAGGACAATTCACCCTTGGAGGCAATGGCTGCCTGACCCTTGTTTCACCTTGCCAGATACGAAGAGTCCCTTCCTTACTGCATAGCCTGACCCTGGAGGGGGAATGGCTTTAAAGGGACTGGCCTGTCACATTCTAGGAAAGCCGTCTTCTATCTTCGATTAATTGCAAAGGCTTCTCTGCTGGTCAGTGTTCTTGATTACAAAAATCTGCTGTTATCTGTGGGGAAAAATTTGTTTGGATACATCCCTATTACAGTTTGGTTAAGTCCTAAGGTCACTTTTGAGAATTTAATCAAAAAAAAAAAGTTGTTTACTGTATTATTAGAAAATTTTAATAAAAAATATGGTTGTATTATTTATTGTATTCACATGATAGGTCACCAGAAAAATTAAATTTCAGTGCCCTATTTAAGGATTATTCTTTTTCTTGCTTTGAGGGCAGAACATAAGTGGAGTTTGTGTAGAGGTGAGTTGACAAAGGAATTAAAGGGCGAGTCTCTCACATTTTGGTTCGTATGTGCCTGACTCTGGTGTTCTCTTATTTCTCAGAGGATTATGCCTCCTGTGCTTTATTTTTCTAGAATTTTTGCTACTCTGTCTGATTCACATCCTAAGCCACTTTACCGTAGAGCCTGCCAATGGGCGGAGCTGCATGATAGACTGTCTAAAGTTTCTCTAAATGTGAGCAGAATTATCAGCAGTGATGTGATAAAACCTGGTACACTCAACAAGTGTGTAAATCTTCCTTAAAAAAACAAAAAAAATAATAACAACCACAAAAACTAGTCCACCACCTGAATATAGTAAGGTTCAAACTGTGATTACACTTAGAAACCAGAGTAGGTCCCTGTTGCCAGTCAGTCCGTGTATGTCAAAGGGGCAGGACTTACACAACGCTAACCAACCAGGAATTCACCAGGTTACTGTGCTGGAGATGAAGGTCTGGGATGTGATGAATTGCTCCTGGGTGTCCTTCACCCTGCTTGTTGGTACTGGCTGGTCTTTGGTAGCCTGGGCTGATCCCAGTAGACATGCAATTTAAGTGGATTTTGAAAGAAGGTGTAGCAGATGGCAAAGGGGCTGGGACACTATAAAAGACTGCCTGGGTGTGGAACGTGGACCCACCACCCTTCAGATCTATGACCTTGCACACGTTGTTTGTGTCTTGAACTTCTCATCCACTGTTCATAAAATCTGAATTGTAAATATCACTAACCCTTACAGGAATTTTGAAATAGTTAAGCATATTGGTACATGTAAGTCTTTGGACTAATGCCTGGTCAGAGGAAGTGCTCAGAAATGGTACATTTCCATTACCAATAATTCGACCCAACTGCCTATCAGCAATGTTGAAGAGGGAATAAACCTTAAAAATTCATCCATTTATTAAGTCTTCATGCAAATTGTTCAAGTACTGTGGAAAAATCATTGACTTAGAAATCACCTCCAGGTGTGTTACCTTTGACTCTACCTCTCCAGTTTCTTTTCTGTAAAATGAAGTAGTGGTAGCCAGCATGTGTGGGGTTGTTAGGAGAACTAAATAGTCATTGCCATGGTCTGAATTCATCCCTTCAAATTCATATGTTAATGATCTTTGGAGGTGAGGTTTTGGGAGGCAATTAGGATGGATGAGCTCCTGAGGGTAGAGCCCTATGATGGCATTAGTGGATTTATAGGAAGAGGAGGGGACACTTGAGCTAGCCTGCTTGCTCTATCTTGCCTTATGATGTCCTCTGCTGTGTTACGGTGTAGCAAAAATCCTCTTACCAGATACTGGCACTATGCTCTTGCACAACCATGAACCCAGCTCCCAGATTGTGAGCTACACAACCTTCTATTATTTAGAAATTATCCAGTCTCTGGTATTTTGTTATAGCAATGTAAAATACACTAAGCAACAGCATCAGGAACATTGTGCCTGATAAAGAATAATGGTCAATATGTGTAATTTCCCTTTCCTTTCCTAGACAAACTGAATCATCCAAGAAAAAATGAAATGTTTTTGAGTCATTATTTTCACGACAAGGACCATCAATTATTAACCTGATGACTAATTTTTTGAGAACCTATAATGAGCCAGGACTTGTGCTAGGGAATTGGAATACAATGGAGAATGGGCCCTACTTTCCTAAAGCTTGCTTTGGACTAGAAAAGTCAGTCTTAGTGGATAAGATTTTTAGTTTGACATTCAAGAAGGTGCAGAAGGAAACATTGGTGATTATCAATTCTTGAAAGAGAAAATCCAAGGAAAGTTTTGTTTGAGAAGGAAGAGGCCTTTGGATACTCCTCTCTCCTTGAGTGGATTTGACACGTACCTTAGCTGGTGCTCCACCCTCCTAGGGGAAAAGAGAAGCTGAAGGGAACTACATGCACTGATTAGGCTCATTTCTCTGCCCCATCTGTCTTTATGGCTCAAGATACTCACACGCAGTTCCAGAAGCCTTCAGAACTCGATACCAAATATTGGTTCTCACTAAGAACTTACTGGCTGATTTAGCAGAAATTTGAAAAGGTGGCTGCATGCCAGTGTGCTTTGTAGAGTTCAGAATCATGAAGTTCCCTTGGGAGCTTGAAGTTTTACCTCATCAAAGCCATCTCAAACCAAACGAAGAGTTTTTTTAAGAAGAAAAACTAATCTGTGGGAGGGAGGCGTGAGGTGGAATGGAGGAAGTGTGATCTTGGAATTGGATGAATCGGGAGAGGAAAGTGGTTATTTCTGGAGTCAGAAACACCTTGGGTCTGCCATCTTTCTAGCTGCCTGACTACAGGCTGTTTCTGAGCCTTGATGTCTCTAACTGCAGCAGGGGATAATAACATTAGCCACTTCATAAGGTGCAGTCCAGTTAAGGTCAACCTGAAAATATTCTGGGGGAGCAGATAGAGGTATTGTTCCAGGATCAGCCTGGGTGTGCCAAGTGGGAAGAGGGCTACAGGCAGCAGAAGGTCAGGAAAATACATGCCATGTTTTTGCTGATGTGTGCTGCAGGCCAGGCTCTTTGCTGTGTGCAAGAATTCAAGTGAAAAAGAAAGAGAAGAGATTAATTATGTGAGTGTCAGACGTTGTCCACACAGTATTTGGTTAAATCTTGACAACATCCTTCAGAGATGGTGGCTTCAGAGATCCACAGTGTGCAGACAAGGGGACAAACGGAGAATCCACAAATTCATACAACTGATAAATGATGATCTGAAACTGAAACGCTATCTAGCTTATTCCCAAATTGATGCTCCATCAACTCCTCAAAAGATGAACAAGATCAGATCTTTCTTCCAAGAAGTGCACAGTCTAGGTGAGTAGGAGAGCACTGTCATCACACAGAGCCACAGTTTTCGTCATCTCACACGTGGCTGGGCAGTTGGAACGCTCTCCACTTCATTATATCTAAATTTACCCCGAGTCTTAAATTCCATCCATGGGAAAAAATTTAACTTTACCTCTTTAAGGTGAACATGGTCACTTCTACCATTTTTTCCTCCTCAAGCTTTTTTGGACAAATAGTTAATTTAGAAAATCTTTGCTCCTCTTCCTTTACTCAAAGGTGATCTAAGTTCTAAGCCCTTGGAAAATTTTCTGGCATTTTGTCTAGGTCAGTTATCTGATTTTGCTCCCCTTTGTGGAGGGGAAATCCACTCACTTTCAGCCTCACTGCTCTGTCCTGATTCCCATAGTCCCTCCAGGCCCAAGCCCCTGCCACACTTTGGAGTTCCTCAGGATAATATTGGGTTCATCACATAAGATAGTTGGTGGTAGGGAATATAAACTGTGGGCCTGTACATTGACTTTGGACTTTACCTGAAGCCAGAGAGCCTGCTTCAAAGTCATACATGTACAATAGCACTGAAGTTCTCCCTTACATCTTGTTCTTCCAGAGTCTTTCGTCAAAGACCTTGGGTGTCTGGCACATGGGTCAGTGCCTGGCATAAGGTGAAGACTCAATAAATGTCTGTTTTAAAACAATGTAATAGCTGGGCACATGCCTATAATCCCAGTGGCTTGAGAGGCAGAGGCAGGAGGATTGCAAGTTCAAGGCCAGTCTCAGAAACTTGGTGAGGACCTAAGCAATTTAGTGAGATCCTGTCTCAAAATAAAAAATAAAAAGGGATGGGGATGTGGCTCAGTGGTTAAACGTCACTGGGTTCAATTCCTGGCATCAAAAAAAAATGTAATAACAGTATAATAATGACTTTAAGAACAGAGAAAGCCAGGCATGGTGGCACATACCTGTAATCCCAGCAGCTCGGAAGGATGAGGCAGGAGGATCATGAACTCAAAGCTAGCCCTAGCTAAAGCAAGGCACTAAGCAACTCAGACCTCGTCTCTAAATAAAATACAAAAAATGGCTGGGATGTGGATCAGTGGCTAAGTGCCCCTGAGTTCAATCCCCAGTACCCACTGCCTCAAAAAAAGAACACTGAGGAAAATACTTTAAAACCAAAGACAGGTCTTCCTGGCTGAGAACCAGGAAGTGACATCAGAGTTCCTTCTCAAAGATCTTATTTTCACTTTGCTCACCTCAAAATACAAAAAAAATATAGGGGCTAAGTTAGGAATAAAGGTAAAAAATTATACGGGAAAGTAACTGGAGAAAAAACAAATAGACAAAGACTGAGTGCTATGTGTGAGACCTTGTGTGAACTCATTGGAGATAACCGTGTTGCTGGTGTTTATCAAGTTATAATTTAAAGAAACATTTTTATTCTTAGTTTAGAAAAAAATAATTTTGAATTTCTTCTTAAATGCCTTTTACTAGAACTTCAGGAAAACATAATGATAAACTATTTCACTTTTATAAAGGTACAAATTTTCCAGATTGTAGGTGCTGAAATCTGGATTAATTCTAGCTACTTTGATATGAATATTTCTAGCTACTATAGTTTGAATCAAACTCACCAAATCCTAGAGTCAGAATGGTAAGTTCTAGTTGCATGTGTTTGTGCGCATGCATGTGTTTTCCTGATGAATTCTTGGGCCCCTGTTGAGTGCTAAGCATCTTAAGTCATGCTGTACTTCCAACAGTTTTATAAGATGGGCATTATCATACCCGCTTTACAAATGAGTCAAAACTCAGAGTTTAGAAAAACTGATTAGTAAAGTGACAGAGTCAGGTTTTACACCTGAGGTCAGGGTGTGCAGGGTCTGGACATGTGAGAGTCTGAGCCAGTCTTGCTGTTCAGAAGTTAGAAAACCAGTCTTGCTGTTCAGAAGGCCACCTGGCAGAAAGCACAGGCAGGCATAGGACCAAAACTGACCTGGACTTCCAGAATCAGGACTTGTGTTCAGATGAACCCTGATGGAAGGAGCAGGCTGAACACAAGGAAAAGGCAAAATCCAGACTTCATCTGTTTGGAAAAGAGTACTCTGGGGCTCAGAACCTCCATGGCAGAAGCTGTTGTCCTGACTGTTGGTCTGGGGACAGGGACTCTGCCTCCTGGGATTCGAAGCTGCCTGCTTGGCATGAGCAGATAAGGCAGGCGGCAGATGAGGCAGGGTCTGCAGACACCCCTCCTCTGCCAGCCTCAGACCTTCTTGGATAATACAAACAGGAGTTTGATGAAATGAAGTAGCTTCAGCATGGAAATGGAAATGTGGGTGAAAGCTTGTCTCCAAGATAGGAAATAGGAATGTGGAGATGAGAGGAAGGGCAGGGCCCACAGAGCTGCCGGATGATGAGGAGAGGAGAAGGGCCGAGGTTAGCCAGGGAACCCTTGACTGACCTTGGTGTGCCAGGGGAGTTCAGTGAGGTTGGGATGTGGGACATAATGAATGTGCTAGGTAACTGATAAAAGGGACATTTACACCCTGGATCTGGGAGGTAGTCTCAGTACCACTCCTGAAAGCCAGCCACTACTGTTATTTCTGGTGTTGGTGGCTGAATGAAATGGGGTGAACTAGTTCTATGCAGCAGAAAGCATTCACTGCAAAGGATCAGGTCCAGAAAGGGCTCATTACGAGGCTGGATCCAGAAGGTGTGCCCCTTTCATTCTTAGTTGATGACATCGGGAAATCTCTACTTCCAGAGTGACATGGTTATATGTCTGAGTCCCCTGTGTTGCCCGTGGCTGCTCCTGAGAGTACTCATTTGAGAAATGAGGTAGTATGACCTTCTCCCAGACCCAGGGAACAGATAAAATCCTGGAAGCTAATCCATTACATGATTTTTTGAAGCCACAACCCATCCCTCCCCAGTAGTCTGACCTGGTGATTTTTACACTCAGCAACGGCAGCTTCTGCCTTCCTTTAATGGTGGCAAAACGAGCACCTGCAGGAAAACACACCTTGGGCTCAGGGTGAGATTTTTGATTTTCTATGAAACATCGGTTCACATCCCACAATCACTCTCCGCCTGATCCCTGGGCTGGTGTGCAGACACTGGCTCAACTGGAGGAGCGGTGTGCTCCTCGGGTGGCGTCGGGATCCACTGTGCTGTAAGTCCTTGCTCTGGTTCTTTACACATCTACCACCAACATCAGGTTTTATTAACACAAGAGACAGCTTTCTAATGAAATATGGCCCTTAACTTCCTTTTATATTTGGTAATATCCTGAACTCTTTATCCAAATGAAGCATAAAGCACTTACAACTGTGTTTTGCCATGCCACTGACCGAGGAATATATTCATTTGCGGTAACATGGGATTCAATGGAGTGGAAAATAAGCTCTGAAAATTGCTCTTGCCACGAAATTGTATCAATAAATAGGAAAAGCCCATTTAGATTTCACTGACCAACCTCCCCCCTATGACAGAAATTAATATGGCCAAGTGGTGTGTATTGGAGGTAAGAAGCAGGAGGCTTCAGAGGCTGAATGTGCCCTCTGTCGAGGTTTGCCTGGTGTAGCTAGCTTATTTTATTGTTCAAAGAGCTGAGGGTGCCTCTGTGTGTGTGTGTGTGTGTGTGTGTGTGTGTGTGTATGTGAGAGAGAGAGAGAGAGAGAGAGACTGAGAGAGAGATGCCATGAGCGCGAGGGAGGCAGAGTCCCTGGGGCTGAGGCAGGAGAGGTGCTGCACCTTGGACATTGGGCATGCTCTGGCTTCTGTGTTTCAGTCTGCAGAGACTGAAGCCCTTCCCCCAAAGGCATCCATCCCAAGATAAGAAAGTGAGAAGCAGGCTCATATTGTACTTATTTGAGTTACTGTGTCTGGCTGTTAATTTCAATATATAGTACCATGTTCTCATCATAAAATCCTAGCAGACATATCCAAAATTAAACACATGGCTGATCTGTGGTTTTTCCATGTGGAGATGAATAAAACATCAAGTTCAGGTGTAAAGTAGTCGATTATGTTGTTAAAAAATTTGTGGCAACTACAAAGACTTGTGATCGATGATATGGAAATAAAGTTAAACTAAGAATCAGAACTAGTCAGTTCTGCGTGATTTTAGGCAAACCATGTGATCTCTCTGAACTCAGTGGCCACATTTGTAAATTGGGCCTGAGATTGGCTTTGCTACTTGTGTTTTCTGGTTGCTGCAATCAAATGAGACTGTGTGGGCAAAAGTCACTGCAATATTCTGTGAACATTTAAGGCTCTGTTATTATTTTCCACCATCAGCACTGATGTTGAAGAACGACAATTATGAGGGTAAATTACACTTTAGGAACTTCTTTGTGACAGTAGACGCAGAATTATGTGGTAAAAGATGATGAACTTGAGTTTGAGGAGCTGGGTTCCAGTGCTGCACCTGCCATTAAAACCCAACCAGTCCTTGAGGAGCGAACTCAACATCTCTACTTCTTACATCTGTGAAATGAAGTGGCTGCATTGAATTATCTCTAAAATTTATTCCCAGTACCAAATTTTGTGCCTTTGATCAAAGAGGGATCATGATGAAAACTCAGATGATAAGCTAGGAATGAAAGAGCATATGTTGTCATTTTAAAAACCAAGAAGATCACAATTCTCGTGTGATTTGATGTTAAAGAACAAGGTCACGGAGGAACTGTTTTTGGTGCTCTCTATTTCCTAGGATAAACTTGTCTTTAAAGTCAAAATCACAGTACTTGTTCTGTTTCTGAAACCTTCCAATTTTCATTTATTTGTTTGTTTGTTTGTTTGTTTGTTTTTGGGTGCTGGAGATTGAACCCAGAGCCTTGTGCATGTGAGGCAAGCATTCTACCCACTGAGCTATATCCCCAGCCCCCAGTTTCCCTTTTTAATTCTCATTTGAATCATCTGTCCCACATCTATGAAGCTTGCTAGAGTGGCATCATCTTCTCCTTTTCAGATACCCGCCAAGATTCTGAAGTCTTGGCAAAGATGGAAAGGCTGTATTCAGATGCCCAGTGCCACCCTAGTAGAGGATGGCTTTACTACCACCTCTCCTTGCCAATAAGGTGCCTGGGGGGCCTCCTTTCAGTCTGGACATGCAGAATAACAACCAGGAGAGGAGACTCCTAGGCCTCTTGCTGGTTGCCTGAGCCTCTCCCTGTCCCTCCAGGTGACAAGGAGGTAACTCCACATGGTGCTCAGCACACATCTCCCTGTGTGATCTTGTCACATTGTCCCTTCTGCCCTGCAGGGTTTCTGCTGCTCTCATTAGTCAGAGCCTAGCAGATGATCATACAGACTTGTAGCAGGTGGAACATGGAAAGGAACATTGACTTGTAGTCTGTGTTCCATTAGCAATGTGGGTAAAGGGAATCTGTGCTGTGTTCTCTGGCTCCAATTAGTTGCCAATTATACTCTTAGAAAAAGTGCAATTCCTTAATCAAACTTCAGGAAAACTTTTCTAATGCAGAATCAACAGTGCTGCTCACAATCTGGTGGTCAAGACCAAGGCTCCAATTTTGTCTACCTTGACTAAAGCACCCAGGGTAGCTCCCGAGGCCAGCTGACATATTGAATGTATGAATGAAATATGTAAAAACATTCTCTTTGTAAAAGCCCAAACAACAGAACTAAAGCCCATTTACTTTATCACTTTATCACTGACCCATGTCCTTCCCAGAGGAGAACACTGTCAACTGATTACTTTTGTTTGTAGACATATGACATATGTAACAGGAAGATGAGTGGCTACTCAGCTCAGGAGTCACTAGGCACCTCCCTGTGGGACCCACTGAGATCCTGCTATCATCATCCAAAATGCCCTCCTCAAGTTGCGAAAAAGGTAAGTGTTGGGATTTGTTGGCTTAGGGAAATAATACTATGGCTTTCCCATTTGACTTCTTGGGGAATGAGAGGATTTAGTTCTAGCCTCAGGCCAAATGGGGAAGGATCCAAACAACTTTTGTAGTTTGGGAGTGTCTGGCTTCCGATTCACTAACTGGACATCCGCTGGGAGAGTGGCCTTGTATCCTCCACTTAGCACCCAGTTGAGCAGGATGAAGAGGACTGGACAGACAGGGCAAAGCAAAGCAGCTCCACAGTCCTTGGTTTGGAGCAAACTAAGGAGTTTTCTGTCCTTCAGGTGGACACAGAAGAAGGGACACTGAACACTCTTGCTATTACCTGATGGAGATGTCTGACTTATAGAGGAGGAGACCCTGTCCTTAAGAGAATGTGGCTTTGATCCACTAGCGAGGTGAATCAGAAGAAATCAAATCAGAGCCTTTCATCTATTTCAGGAAAAGCTCACCAAGTTCCCCAAAGGAAGATGTCTGCCAACTCATGGCATCAGAGGCCAGGCAGTGCCAGGAGAGCACCCCAGCTCCAATTCTACCTCTATTCCAGTACCATGGAGGGCAGAAAGAGAGAGAGAGAGAGAGAGAGAGAGCGCATGCGCCAGGAAGAAGGAAAAAGACAAGCAGCAAAAGAGCAGAGAAGCTCCCTTTACCCCAAGTCCCTCCAGCCAGGAATCAGGCTGAACTAGGTAAGAAGGAAGGATATGTGAGATTGATGACTTAAACTGGGACAAATGGGCAGGACTAACCTGGAGTGTTTAATATGTCACAGTGACCAGAAAGCTATGGGGTCTTTCCTGTGTATCATTAAGATCTTGGAAGGGGAAATCTAATGCAGTTAAAAGCAGTAACGAAAAAAAAAATCAATTCTATATTTGTCTCCCAATGAATCAGACTTCTCAATAAACTAGTTATGTGCAGAAAGATATAGTGCCGTTTGTGTTTTTAACATTAACAATGTCATAATGTATATATCATACTGTAACTTGCTTTCTCCCTCCCTAATACGTCTCAGAGATCTTTATATGTTAATAGACTGGGATTTTGTTGTTATTTATAACTGCTGCATAATCTTCCACACTAGAACCTTCCTGGAGTGTATTTAGCCACTCTGTGATGATGGGATTTCAACTGTTGTGAAATATCACAGGCCATGCAAGAGGGCAAGGTCTGGCATAGATCTCTGAAGTGGGACCATGGCTTCTAAACTGGAAAATTATCTAGAATTTATCACGCCCTAGTTTAGTACTCTCTAAAGCCGGACTCTAAGCATGTGGAGAAGAGAGAGTGGAGAATAGATTGCCTCATCTTTTCCTCTTCATCTTCCCAGTTATAGTTCCTCAAAACCCCATCTTACTAAGGTAGAAGCAAAGCCACTCATTTTATTTATATTTATATTTATCTATCTATCTATCTATTTATTTATTTATTTTGGTACGGGGGACTGAACTCAGGGGCACTCGACCACTGAGCCACATCCCCAGCCCTATTTTGTGTTTTATGTAGAGACAGGGTCTCACTGAGTTGCTTAGCACCTTGCCGTTGCTGAGGCTGGCTTTGAACTTGCAATTCTCCTGTCTCAGCCTCCCTAAGTGCTGGGATGACAGGCATGCGCCACTATGCCCGGCTCAAAGCCAATGATTTTCATTCTGTTTTCTCACCTAAAAACTGGTGTGTGGGGGTTTTTCGTTCTTCGGTACTATGGCAATTGACCAATAATATCAGAAAAGGACTTTGAATATTTTAAAATGGAAGAGATTTATGAAAAACTAAAGGATTTATTAAAACAAACCATCCCCATAACCAGTTAGATGTAATATTTCATTTATATTTGTCAGATACATATATTTTAACCTCTAATTTAGGTTTAAAAAGTAATACATGCTCATCACAGCAGGATATTTTTCTGGTAATACTCTGCCTCATTGCCAGTAATTACTGAACAGATGTAAAAGTATTCAAATAAATAATATGCAATATTAAACAGACAGTGCTGAGTACATAGTGTATGGATGCTTTTGCATTTTGTAGGATTCTGCTCACCCTGCTCAACATCTATAAATGCATCTTAAAATTTAGTGAGCTCCTCCTCCTAATCCTAAGAATTTTTTTTTTTTTATTTTTCTTTCCATAGCTCCCCTCATGGAGCTTTAAAATGAGTGTCAGATTTTTGCTCGTAGTACACTTCCTAAAATATCTCTTCTTTGTTTTCTTCCAAGCGTAGAAGCATCTGGCATTGTCCTGTCTCTAGCTTCAACCTGAGGCTATTTACAGTGATTTTCCTGTGGTCTTTTGTATTTGGTATTGCCTTCCTTCCAAAGTCATACTACTAAATTTTTAGCAACAAGCACAGTGTTGTTATAATCATGCACTGACCCAGACTGGCTAGGAGCGTGCAAGCATTCCTAGATGACATTGGGAGAATCAGCCACTCCGGATATGTTCTCCTGATTCATGATTCTATTTTAGGCTGTTATCTGCAGGCATTGCTCAGGTGGCATTGGTCAGGTGCCATTGGGTAATGATACAGATGAAGCCAGACCTGATCCTTCTGAAACCTTAGTTCTCACATCAGCCACCTGCCAGTGATTATTTTTTTAACTTGGAGGAAAAAAGTAAATATAAATCACTTGGTATGTCTGACAATTTTTTATTGAGGGGATTTATCGAGTCACAGGATCAGAGGAGAAGCCAAGAGCCTGGAGATTTTGTTTCCCTGCCTTGGGGTAGGTTAGCAGTTGGCTTCCCAGGTAGACTGGCTCTCTTTTCTCTTTTCTTACTCTAGTTTTTCAGAAAAGAGATTGTATTCCTCATTCTGAACAACTCATTATAACATTTAATAATCCTCACTGCCAGGACGTTTTTCTTTTCACCTCTCTATGAGTTAGAGTTGAAAATTGTTGGCTTCTCATCTGGATATAGCCATGGTTCCTGAAAAGTCTTGGCAGGTATGGAGTGATTTGTGACCTTTGAAGACATCCTTCTTTTTTGGAACACAAATAAGTTTGTGTTTCTATCATTTTAGTGAAATTTTTTTTGTTGCTTTCTCTAGGTTCCCAGGAGCAGATCTGGAAAAGCTGCCCCTGCCTTTTTGCCATGGACAGAATGACCCAAATGCAAAGAGGAGGGAAGGTTTCCTAAGAATGGGAATGTGTGGTGAAGACAGATGGCTTCCTTTGCACCTGATAGCTTCCCGCTGACAACATCTGTGAAGACAGGAGAGGTATTTACTTTGGGATCGTATTTGTGTCAGTAGCAAATCAAATGTAGACTTGAACAGCTTCCATGGAAGTGAAGGCAGAAGCTCTGAATCTGCTGCCTCCTTCAGCCCGGTAGCCACCATTTCCTTCAGTCTTGATGTTAGGGAGAGCGTCCTCTATCATTAAGTCCCTGGTGATAAAACCAGCTGCCTAAAAATTTTCAGGCCAATAAAACCTCCTGGCAGGGTCACATGACTACACAGGGTGGAAAGAGCCACAGTTCTGATTGGGAGTCTTTTCCTTGGACGTTTTAGCCTCTTGCTGGCTTCAGTCCATCTGAGGGGCAACAATCTTAGAATTGGTGTATGATGAGTTGTTAAGCTCAGAGCTTGATGGACAACTCAGATTCTAGCCCTTTTTTACAATGAAAAATATGGGTTTCTAGTATTATGGATGCCTGTGTCCTTCACTCTAGATTTCTTCCCAGTAACCGAGTATAGAACTAGAATCTGAAGTTGCTCAGAGAACTCCAGAAGTGAAAAGTTTTACAAGAAATCTCATACTCTAAAAAAGACCCAAATTTTAAAACTGAGTTTTTACCTATTGAACTCTCATTATGTACTCTGCAAATAAGACATGCTATCTGTCTGGAAGGGCTTAGCCTTACCAGAGAGAATCTTCACAGTATATGATGTGTGATGCTAAATAATGCCATGGGGAGGTGTTCCGAGCCAGGCAATGTCTGAGAGGACTGTTGCAAGATAAATGGGCTCCATTTAGGTAACAGGAGAGGAAGGGTCAGGGAAGATGGTGGGGTAAGGGTGAACCACTTCTCCAGGGAACTGCAAGTGGGCCCATGAGGGGGAATTCAGAGTGCAAGGTAGGAATGATAAAATGCAAGTTTCGATAGACAGGATGATGGGCAGATCTAAAGCGTTTGGGTGTGAGCCTGAAGACTGCAAGGGACTATTGCACAGTAAGGATATTCTCATATTTGTGATTTTAAAGTCATTTGGGTGGTAGGCAGAGAGGCTTGAACAAGAATGAATTGATGAAGACAAAGTTGTAAATAGAGAGACGAGAAGATTCTTGAAATAACACGAAACAGATTGGTGTGGACCCAGGTAGTAGCATGAGGATGGAGAGGGATGAGTTTGTGCCATATTATGGAGGAAGAAGTAATGGCTTCTCTGATTGGCTGTTGCAGCTGAGGGAAAAGGAATCAAGGGAGAAGTAGCTCCAAATTGTGGTCACCAAGGAGAAGGTGCTGAGGTCAGTTTTAGAGGTATGAATTGTAAGGTGTCTATGGGGTAGCCCGGGGCAATGTCCGGCACTGGTGTGGAGCCTGTATATACATATCAGCTCAGACAGGAGTAGGGGAAATCACCCATAAATTGTGCAGAGAAGCAGAGAATGGGCACGCTCTACCCTCGCTTCACTCTGGAGCACAGCCCTTCAGATTCTGAATCCTGTGCTCAGCATTTAGGATACTGGTCTCTCCTGGCAGTGATGGACCCACACTTCCATTCCTCATCTGTTTTCTGGACTTCACAAAATCACAATGTCCATTATTAAAATCCCATCTATACCTTATAGTCCAGTTTAGTTCTCAGGAGGGTGTGGGAAAATGTCTTTTTTTCTGGGATCATAAACAGATGTCTTAATTTGGATATTAGCTATGCTCAGACACCAAAGTGAAATGAAATTAAAGAAATGAAAACCCCTTCATGTGTGTTGATGCCTTTGGGACAGCTTCACTGAGTGACAAATCCTTGCCTCGTTACCAGATGTGGAGGTGGATTGTTTTCCTTGTAATTCCATTTCTTGACTGCCAGAACTAGATTCTGATCCCTTTGTCACTGTTATTTTCGTTTCCACAAAATAATGTACATATCTGTTTGTCTCTGACCGCTTGTGGATTGTTGTGAACGTTTACATAATGGGCATGGAGGAGGAGGGCTTTCAAAACTTGATTTTCTAAGGCTTGACAAAAGAGTAAATATTTTTAGATTTTTGAGAAACATAATTCAGAGCAGCAAATAAATGTGTCGTAGTGTTCTGAGGGATTCAAATGCTCTAAATGAGGACACTCTCAAGTAGCATCTGTGCCTGTCTCTTCACCACGTCCATAATTCCCTTTGAGGCACAGGGAAGCAAGAACACTCTGAACACCAATTACTTCTCTTCTGAAATAAATTAGTGCTAGCAGGTCTCCCAATTGCAGGTGCTGTTTTGTTGAGTCAAAGAATACTCCAAGTAGGGGCGTTGGCATTCTGGAGACTGGCTTCCACACCTCTGAAATGGGACTCTCTGGAGAAGTCACGTGTTTCCCACTCTGTTGAGATGGATAGGATGTAGTTCCATGCCCATTTTGTGCCCTTGTATTTGTATTCAATTTGAGACCTCTGGGGTGGAGAGACTTGTCTATAAGAGATGAGTGCACCCCAGAATCTCTTGGTTCTCAATGCCGTTTCTCTGTCTTCTTCCACTAGTGAAGACTAAATGTAGCTCTACCTGCACAGGTGAGGGGTGTGGGGGCAGAGTGGAGTTGTTGATGTGAACTGGACTTTGATGACTCTCTCCTGGCTAGTTTGACTTTAGGAACATGGTTTCTGTACTAATAATAAATGCTGTCAATCAGAGCATCATATCGAAGGGTACAGATCATTGTGTCTAGAATATTATTTATATGGAAAAAAAGTGTCAGAATAAAAAGCAAGACTTGTGTCCAGTGGGTTGATTTTTACTCAGGAGAGAGGTAGCTACTGGAAGCAGGTGGGGAGGGGCCATAAGCTACTTCTAAGTAGAAATGGAGGGGTGTCAAAATGAGTTCTGGGGACAGACATATCAGTTCAAAAGGAAGGACATATGAATTCATTTTGGAGTTCTAAGAGGTGCTGGAAACAGATATTAAAGAACTGTAAAAACGACCTTTTGTTAAGTTTTGTTAAGAAGTGTCTGGTTTGGCTTTTGTACCCAAGCAGTCAACTGCGCAGGTTAAGAAATGGCTGAATCCTTTCAACCAAAGTAGAGACTGAGTAATGCAGAAACAGCACCTAGCATTAATGGCAGCATCAGGACAAGTGAAGGTGGCAGCCAGCTTTCTTGACACCAGCATCGCCAGGGGCATTATTGGGGTGTACTTGCATACCGTCTTGTGCAAGCTGGAGCAGCAGCAGATAACCACAGTGATCTGAAAGTTAAGAGCAGTCCCACTGAGTAACTGTCTCTCCTGACATTATTCCCAGGCTCATACAGCCTAAGAAATCAGTTTTTACTTTAGGTTATATGCACCACTATGGCAGAGTGTGTTTCAGGTTCTTGTTCTCTCTCTTCCCCTCTCTCCCTCTCCTCTATCTCTCATACAGGTATGCGTGCACACACATGCCACATATGTGCTCAATACTCAGACCTTCAGGTCATATGACTTTCTTGGAGGCTATGTGACTTCTCTAGATGATCCAGAATTTTGGTGGTTTAGAGCTG